>CM072684.1:18373398-18540898 GCA_036884735.1 Huso huso | reverse complement strand
TTGAAGGATCCCAGGGTGTCAGCTTCAGCAACATTACTGGGGAGTTGGTTCCAGACCCTCAATTCCCTGTGTAAAAAAGTGCCTCCTATTTTCTGTTCTGAATGCCCCTTTATCTAATCTCCATTTGTAACCCCTGGTCCTTGTTTCTTTTTTCAGGTCAAAAAAGTCCCCTGGGTCGACATTGTCTATACCGTTTAGGATTTTGAATGCTTGAATCAGATCACACCTACTACAGGCATAAACACACACAGTGCACCAATGACGTGCCAAACCAACCGAAAATAAAACTCGCCCCAGTGTCAATCTTTCTGTTGCACCAATTAGAAAAGCTACTTGGAGGCAAATGCCAAACCCCTTCCTTTTTAGAATATCGGCCCTCGTTTTAGCACTTCATTCTGCATTTAATGATAAAGTAAAGACTTGGACGATTTAAAAACCCATTTAGTTGTTTCACATTTAAACCGCGTAAATTAAAGTGATTTTACTGTTATTATTACAATAATGTGTGTTCTGCTCTTACTCCAATTTTGATTGGATGTATATGTTAATCATGTTGTGTCAATCATGGCTATGTCTAGCATAATTTTCTCCCGCAAAATGTAATTAAACCCCACCAGCTGACATCCGACGAGCCAGACGGAAGGCTCTCACAGGCCGGATTGAAGAACGCTGATATATATGGTACTACACTTGGATAAAGAAATCTCTGTTTGATTACACTGTGAAGCAAGTTTGATTTAGCTTTGCTGGCAAAGTGGTGTGCTAGTGCTTACGAACATACATATGGCAGGCCATTAAAACTTAACAGCAGCTCCAGAACTCATAATCGAGACACCTTAACACAACTAAACACACATTCCACACTGCAACACGACTGAATTAACACAACTAAACACACACTCCACACTGCAACACGACTGAATTAACACAACTAAACACACACTCCACACTGCAACCCGACTGAATTAACACAACTAAACACACACTCCACACTGCAACCCGACTGAATTAACACAACTAAACACACACTCCACACTGCAACCCGACTGAATTAACACAACTAAACACACACTCCACACTGCAACCCGACTGAATTAACACAACTAAACACACACTCCACACTGCAACCCGACTGAATTAACACAACTAAACACACACTCCACACTGCAACACGACTGAATTAACACAACTAAACACACACTCCACACTGCAACACGACTGAATTCAGTCCTACATTAGAGAACAGATGCTGCACACTTTATTTTCTTCATATCTTTGGAGTACCGGTGAATATAATTCAAGAACCACTGCATTTTTGGTTTATTGTATACATTTAATAACATGATTTTTGCTTTTCCCGTGGTTAAAGAAATGTCAACATGAACCCAAAATGCACGTCAGACAAAATGGCAGATTGACGAAGCATTCTAATAATTTTATAATAACTAAAGAATATCAATAGCAAATTAAAAGGATCAGCAGTTCTGTATAAAGTGAGACATATGTAAAGTAATTGGACCTAACAAAATAATATGATAAATCTGTTTTGTACCTCCATTATATACCCAGGTCTCAACATGTGCTTCTTTCAAAACTGCATGTTACATCAAACATTTCATTTTAAAAGCATGAAGGTCGATGTGGAAAGTCATTTCTTGTGGAATCAGCCCCTCCTGACGATCAGCGCAGCCCGGTGGTTCCTCATCGTCTCCCAGCAGCTCCGCTCATCACTTTCTGGGCAATCTCGTTAATGGCACTGAAGGTAGCACTCAGCGGGAAAGCCTGGATGAAATCTCCACCTTCTTCTAAACTGGAGCTGAGCTGAGGGTCCAAAGGCACACAACCTGCCGGAAGAACCCCACCAAGACCGTTACTTCATTACCCAGTCAATGAGCATGAACACCTCAGCGCCTCACACTGCAGGGAGCACAGCGATGCATTACCCAGTCAATGAGAGTGAACACCTCAGCGCCTCACACTGCAGGGAGCACAGCGATGCATTACCCAGTCAATGAGCGTGAACACCTCAGCGCGCCACACTGCAGGGAGCACAGCGATGCATTACCCAGTCAATGAGCGTGAACACCTCCGGGCCACACTGCAGGGAGCACAGCGATGCATTACCCAGTCAATGAGCGTGAACACCTCAGCGCCTCACACTGCAGGGAGCACAGCGATGCATTACCCAGTCAATGAGAGTGAACACCTCAGCGCCTCACACTGCAGGGAGCACAGCGATGCATTACCCAGTCAATGAGCGTGAACACCTCCCGCTCTCACACTGCAGGGAGCACAGCGATGCATTACCCAGTCAATGAGCGTGAACACCTCAGCGCCTCACACTGCAGGGAGCACAGCGATGCATTACCCAGTCAATGAGCGTGAACACCTCAGCGCCTCACACTGCAGGGAGCACAGCGATGCATTACCCAGTCAATGAGAGTGAACACCTCAGCGCCTCACACTGCAGGGAGCACAGCGATGCATTACCCAGTCAATGAGAGTGAACACCTCCGCGCCTCACACTGCAGGGAGCACAGCGATGCATTACCCAGTCAATGAGAGTGAACACCTCAGCGCCTCACACTGCTGGGAGCACAGCGATGCATTACCCAGTCAATGAGCGTGAACACCTCAGCGCCTCACACTGCAGGGAGCACAGCGATGCATTACCCAGTCAATGAGAGTGAACACCTCAGCACCTCACACTGCAGGGAGCACAGCGATGCATTGCCCTTCGTTATACAATGCACTGCTTTTAATGCAGACACCTTAATGCCTTAATACAGTCTACAGAAGGGCAAGAAAATAAATATTCTATGAAAAACAAATTTGAAATATAAGAGCATAAAAGGTCCTATCATCTTTCTTGAGTTTAAAACAGACACACAGAGGTCCCCAAACACACTCTGCATCCATCAATAACAATTAAAATGTTAAAACTGGTTGGTCAGAAACAATACCATCATCACTAATTTTAGTTCTCTCGTCCAATCGATAACCCATCAGTGCTGATAAGCACTATAAATAGCCTCAAATGGTGACACTACCATTATAAAAGTTTACCAGTCATTTTGCAGTTTCCCGTGGTTATAGTATGCATTTACCAGTTTGCCATGTTTTTAAATATGATTTATCATACCTCTCTGGGGTGTACCATGCTTTATTACATGACTCTGTTATAAGGGTAGCAGTATTATATTACTTCAGTGAAGTACGAGTCAGGTTTTCCAAGAGCATTGCTGATGAGCCTTGCGTTGTTTTTAGAGTACGTGAAACAGACCTGACAAATAAATTAAAGTGTCAAGCTAAAGTTATAAAATTGGTAATTTCCCCCCTTCTTACCGAATGGGACAAACTACACATGCATAATTAGGGAGCGCTGTGCTGTTGTGACTGCTTCATTGCACAGCTCTGTCCCTCAGTTTCCTTGTCAAGAGGCCCCCCAGCTTTGATAACTCACCTAGAAAGGGGACTCCTGTCTGTTTGGCTAGCTCCTCTCCTCCGCCTTTGGAAAATATATTTGTACATTCCTGAAAAAAACATAAATTACAAGTCAAATATAAGGAAAGTATACTGATTGGAACGAGTGGCGTATTGTGGGAACAGAAACCATTACTGTTGCAGGAGGGAGTGTGATCTGGATACACTGCGATGTTCAGAGATTCTCTTTCTCCTGGTGAAAGCTCCTGAGTAAGTGCTAAGAAATGTATTCCCCTAGTTCATTTATGACCCATCTGTTTAAATATGTTTACATGTAACGCTGCCATACGGGACATCCCTTATAAAAGTTTTGCACAGTAAAAGCATAACAAATTATAATAAAACACAGTGAAAGCATGGTAAAGCATAGGTAAGCATTGTAAAGAACAGCAAGGTATGGTAAAGCATATTAATAAACATGACAAACCAGGGTAAACTATGGTAAATGTAGTATAACCATCAGATAAGCGTGGGAAAATACTGTGATCAATTTTTATAAGGGACAGCATAGGTTATGTAATGCGGTTCTTGTAAACACTGCAGGGTGTTCTGCAACACTTTAAAAGGCAAGAGAATTAGCCCTCTACACAAACTAGCCTGAATGCTCTCCACTTCCATACGCTACACTCAGTAAACTCACAGAACACTGCAGACAGGCAAACCCACTCGCATTCTCAACACTGCGGACAGGCACACCCACTCGCATTCTCAACACTGCAGACAGGCAAACCCACTCGCATTCTCAACACTGCGGACAGGCAAACCCACTCGTATTCTCAACACTGCGGACAGGCAAACCCACTCGCATTCTCAACACTGCAGACAGGCAAACCCACTTGCATTCTCAACACTGCAGACAGGCAAACCCACTCGTATTCTCAGTAAACTCACAGAACACTGCAGACAGGCAAACCCACTAGTATTCTCAACACTGGACAGGCAAACCCACTCGTATTCTCAATAAACTCATAGAACACTGCAGACAGGCAAACCCACTCGTATTCTCAACACTGCGGACAGGCAAACCCACTCGTATTCTCAATAAACTCACAGAACACTGCAGACAGGCAAACCCACTTGTATTCTCAACACTGCGGACAGGCAAACCCACTCGTATTCTCAACACTGCGGCAGGCAAACCCACTCGTATTCTCAGTAAACTCACAGAACAGTGTGGACAGGCAAACCCACTCATATTCTCAGTAAACTCACAGAACACTGCAGACAGGCAAACCCACTCGTATTCTAAACACTGCGGACAGGCAAACCCACTCGTATTCTCAGTAAACTCACAGAACACTGCAGACAGGCAAACCCACTCGTATTCTAAACACTGCAGACAGGCAAACCCACTCGTATTCTCAGTAAACTCACAGAACACTGCAGACAGGCAAACCCACTCGTATTCTCAACACTGCGGACAGGCAAGCCCACTCGTATTCTCAGTAAACTCACGGAACACTGCGGACAGGCAAATCCACTCGTATTCTCAACACTGCGGACAGGCAAACCCACTCGTATTCTAAACACTGCGGACAGGCAAACCCACTCGTATTCTCAGTAAACTCACAGAACAGTGTGGACAGGCAAACCCACTCATATTCTCAGTAAAATCACAGAACAGTGTGGACAGGCAAACCCACTCGTATTCTCAGTAAACTCACAGAACAGTGTGGACAGGCAAACCCACTCATATTCTCTACGATCCCCAGGATTCGTAAGCCAGTCTTCTTACAGAATGTGATTTCCCGTCTCACATCCCCGGTTGAAACTGCCTGGAAAAACAATCAAATAAAAAGTGTGTCAGTAACAGGAACTGCCTGGCTACTTTACTAGGACCTGTAAGTAATACGGGGTTAGGTCTCTGTTCACCTGTGACCTGATCACAGCCTTGACATGGCACAGACTGCACATCACCTTGCAGGATGTTTATCTACTCAGTCATTAATATATATGCATACCTCTGTCACGCACAATTCTAGCAAAAATGTAGAGACTAACAGAATCTGCCACTGAATAAAAATGTCCTCCAACTGGATAAGCACATAATAGCTAACAGTAAATCTTATCCAAGATGTATTGCCATCAATTTGTAGATCTCACATTTTCCTATGTAAGAGAGAATGAGAAATGTTATTTCTTTCTTTCATTACTTAATTACTAATAATGGTTTGAATTAATGTATAATTACTAACAAAATATAGTTAAGCTTAACAGTTAATATGAGTATGCATGTTAGATTAAGAAAATACTTTAAGTAGAAGTTGCCTGGAGTTGATAGAGCGTTCAATAAATATTCTTCACCAACAGCTTCATATAAATTACCATTACAAAATCACAATCACCTTTACCATAATATAAGAAAATCTGAGACCTACTGTGTGAAGGCAATATACAGGTAGTGGACAAAAAAAATGAAAACCCCAACGTAAAGTCACTTAATAGGGTGTTGGGCCACTATGGTATCCCGCTCTGTAGAGTTCTCGGCGGACCGTTTTTGATGAAACTGGCTGCTCGCACCCCAGGTTGAAATTTGCAGTCAATTGATCTACAGTTGCTCGCCTGTTTTGCCTTGCACTTCGAATTAATGCACAGATATCACAATCCTGGAGTATGCGCTTCCGCCCACTGTTGCCCTTGCTGATGATGTCTTTCTCTCGGAGTTCCATGCCGACATCACCTTAGACACCGTTGCTCGTGAATGATCAGCAAGTTGAGCTGTCTTGGTAACTGAAGCTCCTGCCAAACGCGCCCCAACAATTACCCCTCTGTCACTGAGGTCTCCTCTTGCTGCCATGCTAGCCATAATTATAGGAAACCAGGCCTGTCCAGCATTTTTATACATGACCCTAAGCATGCTGGGATGTTATTTGCTTAAGTAACGCATGAGCCACACCTGTGTGGAAGCCCTTGCTTTCAGTATACTTGGTGTCCGTCATTTACCCAGGTGTTTCCATTTTTTTGTCCACTACCTGTATATTAGGTAAGTCTTACTGGAATTATTTTGTTAGCATCAAGTTCGTACTTTAAGGAATTACCCCACTGCACCACCAAGCACTCAGGTCAAGAGCTGGTCTTCTTCTAGTCCCCCTGTGTGTGACATGTACAGCAGGCTGGAATCCCAGTCAGGAATACTAGTGTATTTTGCATGTTGGTTTGTTACCTGAGGTGTGGTGACCAGCACCGCCCCCTCCACACCATGCCCTCGGAGACTCTCCACCACGGCCAGGTGCTCATCGGAGGTGCCTGGGGGAGTGTCCACGATTAGGTAATCCAGCTCCCCCCACGCCACGTCCGACACAAACTGCTTAATGAGGGCTGCCGGGAGAGACACAGGGATCCAATGGGTTAACATCCAAGGACTATACAAACTGAGCGACACAGGGATCCAATGGGTTAATATCCAAGGACTATACAAACTGAGCGACACAGGGATCCAGTGGGTTAACATCCAAGGACTACACAAACTGAGCAACACAGGGATCCAATGGGTTAATATCCAAGGACTATACAAACTGAGCGACACAGGGATCCAGTGGGTTAACATCCAAGGACTACACAAACTGAGCGACACAGGGATCCAATGGGTTAATATCCAAGGACTATACAAACTGAGCGACACAGGGATCCAATGGGTTAATATCCAAGGACTATATAAACTGAGCAACACAGGGATCCAATGGGTTAACATCCAATGACTATACAAACTGAGCAACACAGGGATCTCACACGCGCAGTTTATTTTAGACGTGCTGTTTAAAATTATTTTTTTTCACAGTAAAACAGGTTTAAAAGGCACTGCATATCAACAGGACACTCAGTACTGCATCTCCAGCCCCGCCCCACGCCTGGTTCGCTGTATTTTTCACATACCTCTTCATAGTCATGCATACTGATAAATCATCTCCTGATCACTCGTTTTATCACCAAACTCCACAATAATGCGATCCAAGTCATTATTTTATTACTATAAATGTGTATTGCTCAGATACGCCCCTTTTTTTTCGGCTTCTCTCAGCTCCTATCGGTCTCACTTGGCCATTGAATGGTTTTCTCGTTTTTTTCCAGATAAAAAAACGACTAGAGACCTGTGTTTTACATCTTTTTGATGATGTCGGACAGAGCCGGACCGGAAAGGGAAAATTGTAATGTCTGACCTGGTCCGACATAGGACCGCAAAGGGTTAAACTGCTACATACATTTACATAAGAAAATTTACCAATGAGAGGAGGCCATTCTGCCTGTCCGGTTCCTAGTGGCTGATTGATCTCAAAACTGGGTTGGGTCTTTAAGGATCCCAGTGATTCTGCCCCAGCAACATGACTAGGTAGCCCATTCCATCCCCTCACCACTCTCTGTGTGAAGAAGTGTCTCCTTCAACAACATGACTAGGTAGCCCATTCCATACCCTCCCCACTCTCTATGCGAAGTTCCCTCTGGCCTATATGTCTCCATCTAATTTCACTAAAGTGATCAAGTCCAAAATAGTACTTAAGAACACGTTTACAAGCTCACTTGTTTGGTGTACAATAGCATGTGTACCCTGTAGAAATCCGTCATCTTTATGAAATTATTCATTTCTCACTGGGCCCAAAAAGTATTAAAAAATGTTAACTGTAACACTCAATTTTATTGGATTTATTTATGTTATCAGTTCACATGCTTGCGTTGTTGTCTGAATCAAATGAATGATTATTACACATCTAGAGTTTGTACACAAGATATCCCTTCACCTACTGAACTCTGGAATATAGGATGTCTCGCAAGTCGCTTGTCTTTTGCTAGTCCGATTACATTTTTCAGTAACTTGCAACTGGGATGGTTCCTTTTTCTGACATGTAACAAAATGTGGTAATGGATTACCTTTCATGCAAAAACATAACAGTTCATTTTAGTTACATTTAAAAACAGGACCACAGCTAATGCATAACATGAAAATCTAAGCATTCTTCAACAATGCAAGTCAAACCTAACATGTCACGCTTTTCATATCATTTTGATAGAAAATTATGACAGGAGGGAATGAGTGGGTTCGATAGCTGTATCTTCAAAGAATATTTCAAGCTGCAGCCTAACCAAATTGAAAAATCTCTGTAAAATGTAAACTGTGCCTGAGAAGTAACCATTTGTAACTGTAACTAATTATATTTTTATAAAGTAATCAGTTACTGTAACTAGTTACAATGTTGCTTACTTTTAACTGTTACACAGTACTTGTTAGATGTCACTTCCCCAACACTAGTTCAGGACAGCTATGTAGTCATTTATGAGATGCTTTTATCCAAAGCAACTTACAGAGACTAGGGGGTGAACTATGCATCAACAACGGCTGCTGCAGCAGAGTCACTTACAACAGGACCTCAGTTTTACGTCTCATCCGAAGGACGGAGCACAAGGAGGTTAAGTGACTTGCTCAGGGTCACACACAATGAGTCAGTGGCTGAGCCAGGATTAGAACCGGGAACCTCCTGGCATCAAGCCCCTTTCTCTAACCACTGGACCACTCTCAAACATGAAGCCGATGCAGGACCGCCCTGGTCTGGGACCCGCAGATCCTACCTGTTTTCTTGGGTCCCCTCCAGACTACAGCATCGTCAGGGTTCTCTAGCAGGAAGCCGATTGACATGACAGCGATGGTCTGCTCGGGGTTTGCGTACACAGGGACCCAGCCCGCGTCACACTGGTGGACGTGATTACTGCGCACATTCAGCATGTGGGGGATACTGGGGCCGCACAGATCCACATCCAAGATCCCCACCTGCAACAACACAGAACGAGTGAGATACACCACCGGTGCGGACAAAAAATGTGTGTTTTTTGATTTTATCAAAAACACACACATTTTTTAATGGTAATTAATCTGAAGCAGTTAGAGAAGAATATTTATTGAATGATCCTTGCAGTTACTTCAATGCTGTACTTCCTGAAGTCACAGGAAGGAATGGGAAAAGCAGTGACTTGTACCCAAATGCGAGCCAAAAAAGTCTAAAGTCATATGGAAAAAAATAAATGGAAAATATTCTTTTTTTTCTGGAAAAAGGAGTCGTTGTACCCATTGAAGGGTTAATTGTTGGCAACTTTCTCCATCTTAAAAACCATTGTGAATTTCGTTACAAAAAAAAAACAACCTTCTAGTAGCAAACACTCATGAGTGGATTATACCCTGACGTGACTCACTTTCTTCCCTGCGTGCCTAAATGCCAGGGCAAGCTCTCCCAGCGAGAGTGGATTATACCGACGTGACTCACCTTCTTCCCTGTGTGCCTAAATGCCAGGGCAAGCTCTCCCAGCGAGAGTGGATTATACCGACGTGACTCACCTTCTTCCCTGCGTGCCTCAATGCCAGGGCAAGCTCTCCCAGCGAGAGTGGATTATACCGACGTGACTCACCTTCTTCCCTGCGTGCCTCAATGCCAGGGCAAGCTCTCCCAGCGAGAGTGGATTATACCCTGACGTGACTCGCCTTCTTCCCTGCGTGCCTCAATGCCAGGGCAGGCTCTCCCAGCGAGAGTGGATTATACCCTGACGTGACTCACCTTCTTCCCTGCGTGCCTCAATACCAGGGCAGGCTCTCCCAGCGAGAGTGGATTATACCCTGAAGTGACTCACCTTCTTCCCTGCGTGTCTCAATGCCAGGGCAAGCTCGGTGGTGATTGTGCTCTTCCCTACCCCTCCTTTCCCTGACAAAACCAACACGATGTGCTGAACGAGAGCCAGGTTACCCTTCCCTGAGAGGAGAAACAAGAAGGCTGTCAGGTAATACCCTCTTGAATTCCCCGCTGGGGATGAACACTCCTGGAAGAGGCTATAGTGGAGGCGCTCGTGCGTACGCATGCACAGCTAACGCCACACTTCACACTGTCTGTGTACCTGGAGAACTGCTTATCCACTCCAATACATGGTATTAATGTTACTTAGCACAAGTTGATGACAGTATCAGAATCTGGGGATATGGTGGATGTCTTTCCATCTGCATGTCACACTTACATGTATCTGGATAAACGCTTATCAAATTGTCATGAAAGTTGCTCATTCTTATTTTATACTATTCTGTACATACTGTTCAAATATCATGTTCACAAACTTTTACATCCTACTGACAGCTCTGCTTCTGAATTCACAGCCATGGCAGGGGGTGGATGTTACTGACAGGCTTGTTTTGTCATCCAGTTAATCTGTGTGAAATGATCTCTGGTATAATAAAAAAAAGATGCCCTACATACCTAACTGAAAAAAATCATACTTTAGAATTGGGTCACATGTTCTATACACTAATGGCATCGATACACAGACACAAGATAAGATACACTGTCATTGACAAAACTAGGATTCACCAGGCTGCAGAATCCTATTTTACTGCAGTATACTTAAGAAGCGATCATCTCGTGAGGGTGCCTAGTTTAGCTGCTATGTGCTGTTACGTGTAATGGCCTTTGAATCAAAATGACATTACAGTACAGTATTTTACTTTCAGGGCTACCACTGCAATTAAGCATCTGTGGCTTACTTATTTTCTGTTGCGATGCAAATCTCAGTTTTTCATTAAGCGGAGATGCAAAGCTCTGCAATCCCCCCTCCTCCTCCTCCTCACCGCGCTGTGCCACAATCCCACTCCCTCTACATGCATATCACACAATAACACTGCTGTACTCAGCATGTATTCAATTAATGTGTATTCACTTATTGATCAAATTCAAATTCATAAACAGCTTTATTGGCTGTACATGTCATTGCACTTAAGAACATTAGAAAGTTTACAAACGAGTGGAGGCCATTCAGCCCATCTTGCTCGTTTGGTTGTTAGTAGCTTATTGATCCCAGAATCTCATCAAGCAGCTTCTTGAAGGATCCCAGGGTGTCAGCTTCAACAACATTACTGGGGAGTTGATTCCAGACTCCCACAATTCTCTGTGTAAAAAAGTGTCTCCTATTTTCTGTTCTGAATGCCCCTTTATCTAATCTCCACTTGTGACCCCTGGTCCTTGTTTCTTTTTTCAGGTCAAAAAAGTCCCCTGGGTCGACATTGTCTATACCTTTTAGAATTTTGAATGCTTGAATCAGATCGCCTACATAGTCTTCTTTGTTCAAGACTGAATAAATTTAAAAATGTTAGCCTGTCTGCATATGACATGCCTTTTAAACCCAGGATAATTCTGGTCACTCTTCTTTGCACTGTTTCTAAAGCAGCAATATCCTTTTTGTAGCGAGGTGACCAGAACTGGACACAGTATTCTAGCTGAGGTCTTACTAATGCATTGTAACGTTTTAACATTACTTCTCTTGATTTAAACTCAATACTTTTCACTATATAGCCGAGCATTTTGTTGGCCTTTTTTATAGCTTTCCCACGTTGTCTAGATGAAGACATTTCTGAGTCAACATAAACTCCTGGATCTTTTTCATAGGTTTCTTCTTCAATTACAGTATCTCTCATATGGTATTTATAATGCACATTTTTATTGCCTGCGTGTAGTACCTTACACTTTTCTCTATTAAATGTCATTTGCTATGTGCCTGCCCAGTTCTGAATGCTGTCTAGATCATGTTGAATGACCTTTGCTGCTGCAACGGTGTTTGCCACTCCTCCTATTCTTGTGTCGTCTGCAAATTTAACAAGTTTGCTTACTATACCAGAATCTAAATCATTAATGTAGATTAGGAATAGCAGAGGACCTAATACTGATCCCTGTGGTACACCACTGGTTACCTCGCTCCATTTTGAGGCTTCTCCTCTAATCAGTACTTTCAATCACAATCACAATGCTTTCCTGACAGTATAAAGCACCCATTGCACTTGTAATTTCTATCCCAGCAATAAGAACCAAAAGCAGCAATAACTGACAGGATAACCCATTTTCAGCATCTGCTACCAGACCTGGAAAAGGCCAAACAAGCAGTTGTTTCTGACAGAGAGACATTGACACCTATAATTATCCGATTTCATAGCAATGTTTTTTGTAAAGAACGATTCTTTTTTTTTTAGCGTGTTTATGCATAACCACAGTTTGATGTTAATGTGCAACAGTGTAGACGTAATTGTGTTGAGGTTTTCCATGTGATGTCATCACAGCATGACGTGGCCATACTGGCGGTCAAAACAACCTTAGCTGCCAATGCAAAAACGGCATCTTCCACAGCAAAATGTAATGTGCAACCACAGAGCACACTTATCACACCAGTCACAGGAATTAGAAAGATATAATAAGCGCCAGATACTTCGAATTTTTACCCCTACTGTGCACCCCGGCAAGCACACGTTGACACGATTTGCTGAGTAAACATCATTCTAGTTTATTTTTTCCTTTTAAGAAAACCAATTTAGAATACACATTTCCAATAGTTTACAGTACTAATATAAATGATATACAGTTCTTAAATGTTTGTATATAAATGTTTAACATATTTTGTTAAATAGACTCGCAATTAAAACAATGTATATTACATATTTGGTGTAGACTAGAGTATCATATCTTTGTAAGGGGATTAAAAAAAACAAACAAACAAAAAAAAAAACATTTGTTCTACGAAGTGTCAGTAACTGGAATCTGTACATTTTTTGTTCCTGGGTCATTCCATATGAAATCAAATCACCCAAAAGCTCCACCTCCTTTGATTTGTGATAACAGCTCATCAAAGTTGCCCCATTTTGAAACCCTCTCCCAGCCTTTCCATGGTCATAACCTCCTCCATTTGACACAGATAGTTTTGGTGTCGTTTAAAAGCTCTCGAATAGCACTATCTTTGCGTTCTATGGAAGGTTCTGTAAGATAAAGTTGTGTGATTCTGTGACCTTTTACCTCACCAAGGTCAAATCGCGTAACCTTGGATTTTTGTCAGTGTTTGATAGATTGTAGCCTAGACCCTTATTTACATTTCCTGCATGTTTCATTTTGTGCCTGCCATTGGTTGAGGCACAGCACAGAGTTGAATGCAGTGTCAGGTGAATCTTCTAAGCGAAGTGATTACACACCTAATACAATTGAACAAAAAATGTAGTTGTAATTGAGTATACCCACCTGTTAAATTGAAGCTGCAGTGAACTGGTGTAGCTGTAAGAAATTTGTGTTAATTAATTAACCAATTTGGCCTGTTAACACGTGACTAAAGTGTAGCACAGGTGAATTAAATACAGATCAATACTGAAGTGTGCCCTTTACAAAGTGAAAAACAAGAAAACTCAACTAAGGTGTGTCCTTAAACCTGGTACTCTTCCAAAACAATATTTATATATTATATATTTACATTCGTGACATTAAATGTTTGTCGCTAAAATTATTCTAGCAGTTTTGCAGTCTATTTGATATTGAAGACAATTTGTTGCATCAATGGCAAGTACTTCAATTACTTTCTTGGAATTAAAGACAAGGGATACCGTGACCTATTTGCAAAGCATCATGGAGTGTGCCGCACTAAAGGACGCACCTTAACAAAGAAGCTGATCAAGGATCACCAGAAGCTGAACTTTGCGTATGGCCAGAAGTTATGTTACCCTTGTATGAAGTTGCTAGCCCATCGTCCTCCTGACCAAGACAAACAACACCTTCAACACAAAGTGACCCCAAGGAGTCGAGTTCCAGAGAATCCAGCCCTCATGCTGTTCAAGACAAGCAACCTCAAAGCAATGAAATGTTCGAAGCTGAACAGGAACATGAGATTTCACAAATAAACAAGACCTTGGAGGCAATACAAGAATCTCCACTGAAGACAGGGAAATTGTAACAAAAAGTATATGCAGCTCAGAAGGTAACAAAGGTCAGAGAAGCAATGAAGACGTGGAAGACCATGAAACAATCAAGGAGCAGACTCAGGCATATCAAGAGATGATGGCCCAGCTGAAGGAAACCTTTCATTCAAATATCAGTCGAAGTCAGCAAGTTCACATTTTGACAGCTGTCCCAATGTCTTGGTCTATACGGAGGACTGCTGCCAAGTTTGGTGCTACCTACGACGTCCAGGACAGCAAAGGTTTACAGGAAGAGAAGGGATGCCTATCATATCCAACTCCAAACATTGGGGGGAGAACGCTAACAGAGGAAATTGCTCAAATGGTAAAATTGTTCTACAAGAGGGAAGATGTTAGTCGACTCATGGCCGGAAAGAAAGATTTTGTTTCTGTTTACAATAAAGACTCGAGGAGGAGGGAGCACCAACAGAAACGTCTTGTTCTCTGTCATCTTTCAGAGGCCTGTTGTTTCTTCAGATTACAGCATCTTGACATTAAGACCGGCTTCTCCAAATGTGCAGAGCTGAAACCAAAAGGAGTGTGTATTGACAGGCAGTAGCGGTACACATGCTGTGTGTGTCTGCACAGCACACCAGAATGTAAAGCTGATGTTCACTTGTTCTAAGCTTCCACAACTGAGTGCCACTATAGAAGTGCCTTTGAATCACTATCGGCATTGCTTATTTTATCTCATGTGCTCCCCACCCAACGTCGACTGCCACGTAGGAAAGTGTGAAAATTGTCCATAACTTGAAGATTTCAAGAGTCATCTACAAATGTTCTTTCAAAATTGCCTGCTGGACGCTGTGGAGTATTGGAAGTGGACTACAACTGACAGATCCACCCTTCAGACAATCAATGAATCTGTTGATCAGTTCATAGACTTTCACAAGCCACCTCCAACGTCTTTGTTGACATGATTTCAATCGCAAAGATACAGACTGCATATTATCAACAGTCAAGGTGTGAACTCCTTCAAGAAAATGAATTCCTAGTTGTTGGTGATTTTGCAGGAAACTTCACTTTCATCATGCAAGATGAAGCACAATTACACCATTGGAACAACTCTCAGGCAACCATATATTCTTTTGTTTGCTATTGGCGAGACAAAGATGGGAATTCTCAGCACATCTCATATGTTGCAATATCAGAATGCATGACTCATTACAGTCGCTGTTTATCTCTATCAAAAGCACCTTTTGAGGTTCTTGGAGAACAAATTTGGGAGGCGCCCAAGAAAAATCTATCAACTTCCCTAACGGGTGTGCGGGGCAATATAACAACTGTAAAAATGTCCTTAACATTTGCAGGCACTGGAAGCTTTTGGTGTGGAAACAGAGTGGAACTTCTTTGTAACATCTCATGGCAAAGGACCCTTTAAACGAATGGCAACAAAAGCCAGTTTGCAGCGTCTATACCATGACCAGATCCAGACTCCACACCACTTGTACTGTTTTGCAAAAGACAACATTCCTGCTGCTGAAGTAGAATACTTCACGATAGCACAATGGCAAGCTGAGCAAGATTTTCTGAAGCAAAGATTCCTCAAGGTAAGAACTGTGAGTGACACACGGCATCTCCACTTCTTTCAACCAGTTTCCAAAGCAAAAGTCCTCGTATAAGAGTTCTCCCAGTCAACAAAACAAAGAAAAGAATCAATCACAGTCGAAGAGGATGTCCTACCATTTGACCAAGTGAAAGGATATGTTACTGTTCAGTTTGATAGTCACTGGTGGCTCGGGCTGGTGGTGCCTGCTGATCAGAAGAAACAAGAAGCTGAAATTAACTTCCTGCACCCGAATGGACCAGCACCATCATTCTGTTTCCCCCGCCGTCCAGATCAATTTATTGAAGACGTAGAGGATGTGCTGACATCAGTGGAGCCAACAACTGCAGCAGGTAGGACATACACCCTGAGAGACAAGGAGATGCCAAAGCAGCAAAAGCCTTGACAGATTGGCTACGAAGGAAAAGGGTAAACATAGGTGAGTGGTAAATTGTGTTGCATGCAAAAAGAGGATGCATGCAGAGACCTGAAAATCAAATAGCTAATTTCCACCACTTCTAAAAATATGTTTTCTTTTCCAGGCTCAGTGATTCATTGGATTTGAACAGTGGTAATTACAGCTCATGGAGAAGCATCACTTAAAATACCAAACATGCGCTGACAGAAGTACCACTGGTGGGGACAAAATTAAATGTGCACAATTCAGTATTGATTTATATTTAATTCATATTTGTTTGTTTTAGCCAATTGTGTAAATAGGCCACCTTGGTTAATTCATTAATATAATAGCTGTTACATCTGCACCAGTTCACTGCAGCTTCAATTTAACAAGAGAGGAGAGTATACTCGATTGCAAATAAATATTTGTGTTTAATTGTATAATGGTGTGTAATCGCTTCACTTAGAAGATTCACCTGACACTGCATTCAACTCTGTGCTGAGCCGCAACCAATGGCAGGCAGAAAATGAAACTTGCAGGAAATGTAGATAAGGGTCTAGGCTACAATCTATCAAACACTGACAAAAATCCAGGGGTGAGGTCAAAGGTCACAGATTCACACAACGTTATCATTCAGGGAGTCGTGACACAGCCGCATTTAACTTATATATGCTGTGCAAACTTATAACCGCAACACCGCATTTTTTTTTTATAAACAGCTGATCCAAAAAAATAAACAAACAATTATTGTGTGATTGACAGCAAATGCCACCATTCAGTTTCATGGTAAAATCACTGCCATTCGCTCAGACTTTGTTGAGCTGACCCGCTCAATTTAACCATCCCGCTTTCAGTAAACACTGTACGTAGGCTGCTGAGAGACACACAAACACGGTTTAAATTCCTGAGTTGTTAGTTTTCATTCTGATTATTTATCTGTTTATTTATGGTGCCGTACATGCTTCATTATTAGTTCTTCAGACATTTTCCGCTACATCTATACAAGTATAATTTATTTCAAATAATAAACGGTAAATTTGTATTTTACAGGCAGTCCTCGCACTTACGACACAATAGGTTCCTGAAAGTCACGTTGTAAGTCAAAGCACATGTTCCCATAGTAACAATGTTATAAATTGGGGTTACGTTCCTGACTTTTTGGCCAGATAATACATTTTTACAAAAACGAGCCGTTATATTGTAATCATGCAAATATTGATTTAACTCTTTACACTCAGCCCGTTGATTTCAGGGCGCCAGCTCCCCGGTGGTTATGCACATACCTGGCTTGTTTAAAAGTACAGACGACTCGGGGCTTTCCAATGACGTTTTCAGCGTGTGTATGCGGTACTCCTAGCTGGAACTACGATCACCTGAAGTTAAGTCCCTCATCATGTGTCAGAGTTCACAGCTTAGGTTTCGTTTTGAGTCCATTGCTCTTATCAGACATTGTTAAGTGCAAATAAATTCTAAAAAAACAAAGGGCGCCCACAACAGGTACTGCGGTTCAGACACTGAGCGTGCGCACATGACGATGGCTCGTGTCTCGCCGTGTCGTAAATGCCGTCTCGATATCGTAAAGTCGAAGCGGGTAATAATGCAAAAGAGTCTTAAGTGCCGGGCTTCGTAAGTCGATGAGCGCCTGTACTTGTAAAATTCTAAAGGAAAAAGGAAGGCGTGTGATTGGTTGAACGCGAGTGACGTCACCAACTTGACGCTGAGAAGTTGAAATCTACCAACTCGTCCACAGCGTCTACGATTTGAACACAAGGTGGTGCATCCGTAGCGTCCGTCTGAATCGTATGCCCAGTGTGAACCAGCCTTAATGCACAGCTCCACATGTATTACAGAGTTGGTTTTTTTACCCTTTCATACGTCGATTAAATCGATGCATCGGCTTTTTTGGAGAACGACATATCAATAGTGAAAAATAAGGCATCGCCAACAATTCACAGTGTAACCATTTCTTCCAAACACAATAATACTTGAAAAAGTTTATGAAAATCAGGGGTCAAGTGAAAAATGGCCGTTTTTTGATTGCTTTCATATGAAATGACCCTCCTGTAAAATCATCTTCATCGAGTGACAGCTAAATGGTTAAGATAAGAGACTGTACTAAAGGACTATGCTGTGCAAAGATTAGCACAGCATTAACAATGTGTAAGCTATGTGCATAATGTTTTTGTTCCGTTTTCAAGTAGCCTAAAATTACATGAATTAGATGAATGCAGTTTTCATTATTGTGTTGTTATAAACTGATGTTCTGTGATTTCATAAAAATATTTTAAAAAAAATAGGTTATGGTACGTTACACAACTCACACACTCAAAAACACAAACTACTACATCCAACGGTCACCGCTCTGAACTGAAAGGTAATACTCAGTAACATTTTGACCTATATATCATAAATTCATAATTTCTGTATTTTCCTCATTATTTTTCTTAAAATGACCTATTAAAGCTTAACGACAAATTTGGCAGAACTTTCTATTTTTCAGTGTGTGAGTGAAGTGTACTGCTGTAGTGTTAGAAAGTGGTACATCGTCAGATTGTGGTATGTATACCAAAACTTGACCAGTATAACATCAGAAAGTGGTTTGCTACCAGATTTTGGTACAGGTTAGGGATGTGCTTTTGGTACATTTTCATAAACATCGAAAGACTTAACTACAAAGTAAAAAAAAATAAACATGTACACATCAAAGTATATACTGAAATTAGTAGGGGTGCACCGATAATCAGGAGCCTATCGGCATGGCATCAATATAAAGAAATAAACCACAAGCGATATTCATGCTTGAATTTCTTCCAGCACAGAACATCATGTTTGGTCAGGTGCGCAGACTAATGACTCAAGAACACCTCGACAGTCGTTTTCCTTGCCGCGCTGTGTAAGGTGAGATCAACCTGCAGTAAATATGTCTCAAAAGAGCGGTGTATGGATTTTTTTTTAACATCTGAAGACAACAATTTGAGTTGTGTGCAGCAGAACAGACTTGATGCTTCATTAAATCCAAAGTTAAGTGAACAATTGAAGTTGTGCTGCATTTAAGCAGTGTATGCTGAAAATAAGAATTTAACAAAAGTTGTTTTAAGGCCGGTTTACACTCCATCGCTCGACTGTCGCTCGTCTAAAATCCCAGTGACAGTCAGCTTTCGATTATCACCCGATCAACACAATGCCATCGCCGCACTAGAAACGCACAGCGACGCTTGACCCGAGAAGTATTTGAACAGAAATGGAAGATGAAGCGCTTCAGTTAGTATTTGTATTCTCCTTAGAAGTAAAAACTATTTGGCTTAGATGCCTCCAAGACCTTTTAAATAATGTGTCTATACACATGTACATACCTAAACACAAACAAGTAAGAAGAAAAATAGGAACACAGGGCTTGAAGTTCACTTTGTGTGCTGGGGATTTCCCCCATGCTGCAGCCAATGGGGGGGGGGATTCCAAAATTTTAGGGGGAATGGCAAAAGAAAAGGCACTTTTCCATAAAAAACTATATATATATATATATATATATATATATATATATATATATATATATATTTTACTGCATCATCATTCACACTGGTGTTGCTTTTAAAATAAGCTGCTTTCAGGAGACCTAACAGCTGTTCATCACTGTGAGACAGAGCACTCTCCATTGCTTTTGCCATTGCCTGATGTGAAGTTTCTACTTTGCGTTTCTTTTTCAAAGCTGCGTTGTGTGTACTGCCACTAGAACGTCTCAATAATGTAGATGTTTTGGAACAGCGGCTAGCAAACTTTACAGTTCCATAGAGACTGCAGACTGAAGAGCTCATTTCACCGTTACTTAACTCCAGCCATGGGTAAATCTTCAGCCAGTTTGGCTGAAATTTATCATTTTTGCCTTTCCCTTCACTGCTGTCGTTTGTTTGCGTTGTACATTCTGCTCTGTTTTCATTTAAAGGCCAGCAAACTTTTTTTGCCTGCAGCACAAGAAAAGGGTACTTTTCTTTTTAACCAGCGCTCCATTTCTTTTTTTTAAAGCGAAGTCACCGCTTGCAAAACAACACCTAGATAGATTTAATATTGTCTCTTTTTTCTAAACCGTTTACTTACTGCAGTGTACTGAGTTTCAATAATGCTTAAAGACAGCGGCCGAGAACCACGTACGAGAAAATAAAGTCTCACTGCATTTAAAATATCCAGCACTACTTCAATTTATTTATTTATTTTAATCAGCACTACTCAGAATGCGGCTCACAGTGCTTTCGCCACTGACACCCTCTTCGTTAGGGATTGTTGTAGCGTGTCAGGCATGCTCAATTGGGTGGAAAATACAGTAGCCTGGTGTCTTAAAATAGCTCTACGGGATTTTCCCACCCTGAAAGTTCCAGCTATGCGGGAGCAACTTGGAAAATGCGAGATTCCCGCAATCCTGCTCTGAAACTCAAGCCCTGGAACACATCCTATTATTTAGTTTCTTCATGCAAGAAAACATTCACTGTTTTACCGTAATTTAAAAAAAAAAAAAAAAACTCAAAATGCTGAGCGAGCTGAAAACGGGACTGCTGCTACAATAATGTCAGAAAACAATAGAAGCAACAATTGTTAACAGATCACATATAAAATAAAAGATGTGTTACATTGTAGGATTACCTATTTTTCTACTTGGTGCTACAGACTAAACAGTCATTTTAATTTCACTTTGATGTTCTATGGTAATTTAAATATATTTAAATTGACATGTGAATGTCAAAAACAAAACGTTTCACACAACTGGCATATTTTGTCAAATATACACACCACGATACCAAGGCCATTATCAGGTCGTAGTTATTTGTACAGTCTCTGTCTGTCTATCCACACACAGTAAACATTGATTCTATGGTCTGAAATCCAGGCTCGTGTACAAATGTACCAACGAAGCAGAAAAACAAATACATTTGCTTTTCTGCTTCGTCAAGAGCCTGCAGCTGGTAAAAACTGAAATGTCTCAAACTGCTATGCAATGAGTGTCTTATTTCCATCCCTGCACTATACATGCAGATGTATTCTGGCATCTGGTATTATACAGTACGCGTGCTCTAGACAGATTACAAAAAAAGACGGCCCGGGGTTGTTATTTGTTGCGCTCTGGTGTTCCGTTTCGTTATGAATTCATGTGGATTTTATTTGCGCAGTATTGCAATGCAGGCTAGCTCTCATTCTGTTATTTTTATTGACTGCATTCTTGAAAGAAAAAAAAACCAAAAACCTATGTAAAGAAAAAAAATAAAAATAAAAACCTATGTAGTAGGTAGGTCAGTAGCTTGATTAGATAGACAGATATACCGTTTGATTTCAAATCCTTTATTCATTATATTCCATTTATAGATACATTGTATTGTCCTATAGTTCTGCACTGTCGTTGTTTAATATTATTTGAACATATATACAGTACGATGACATTATGTGCCGGTCAAAAAGAAACACAATCTTGAAGCCTTTCATTTGCCCCGAGTCTAAAATACCTAAGCATTCTCTTTGTTCTGCTTTATCTACTACATACATAGAGGGACCGGCAGTAATTATACTGAGCAGCTTCTCAACAAACAGCCTGTCATCCATTTTAGCGTTTATCATCTAGCAACAAGGTCAGCGATGAGGTCAAAGTTCAGTTGATTTGAACTCTCAGCGACGCTGCCAGCGACTGTCGTTTTCAAGTATGGCGACTGTCGGACGACACTAGAAAATAAGCAGAATTTTCTATTTTTATACGCAGTAACGTTTTAACCTAGATTTTATAAACAAATCGATTTTCCTCGCTTTATTTCTCTTAAATGACCTAGTAAAGCTTAACGAACAAAAATTTGGCAGGATTTTCTACTTGAGTGTGCGACTTAAGTGTACCGTAACCATAAACTAAATTTTAAAAAGATGTAAAAGACCGAAAACAGCATAACATACCAGATTTTAATGGGCGCTTCCCTGCTTTCTTAACGGAAGTTGTTCAGGCATGCGCGAGCAAGCGCAGTGTAACACTTTTTAGTGCGTACCTGAAAATAACACTACACCGTATCCAATAGGGGTATACAATCATGGGGTCTCCATGCAAGAGACATTTACACAAGAAAAATGTCTTGTGTAAAATGTTTTTTGGGGTTTTCGTTCGCTCAATTTATTTTACTCGAGTAAACCGGGCTTTTCACCCAATATCATGCAAATGAATAGGAAAGGTGGGGGTTGATATGTAAATTAGCTATGCGTAAAGAACTTGTGCTGTTTTTGAAGATTACTAGTGAAATTTTGTGAAAATGTGGTTTCCATGCACAGAGAACTGGTACACCAGTGAATCTAAGCTGCTGTAATAAAGCAAAATACCTCCTGCTGGGTTGGTTAATAATGTGTTTTACTGCTCTTGCCCAAATTGTTTTTCAAATGTCATTAGCGTGGTGTCATATCATTAGTAGTGAATACCGTTTCAACTAATTTATCTTACGACTCATTAATTAAAAATGAAAATGAGTATAAATGAAACTGACCAACAGGTATTGCAGATCACCATGGCTGAAAACAGTGTATATATATATAATATATATATATATATATATATATATATATATATATATATATATATATATCCCTTTCATTCAGGCAATACAGAATATAGGGGATCAGGTGATGCTGCATGTACTACCCTGGCTTAGAAACCCTACCCGTCCGGACGGCTGACAGCTACTGAGGAAGCATTCAACACCACGCTAGGGCAAATATGGGTAGAGGGCACTTGAAAGAGAGGCGGCAGATACTGATGAAACGGACTGAAGTGCATTAATTCGTTCCCAACATTGCCACTGCCTGCTGTATCCTGCACAACCTCCTGTCAACAACAACATGAGGTATTCAGGAATCAGGCTCCCTGTGAGACACACGGGGAAGGCTAACAGTGCTGCCAAGTCTCACAAGAAAACAAAGCGACACTGCCTTTCACAACAAGGGGTGTTTATGCAAAATCCAACCCGCGACTCTCAAAAACAAGCCCAATGCCACTTATAAGCAGACTTGGATTGGGAAGGTTTACTGTTGTGTTAAATATTAATGATGCAAACAAATAAAACACAATCAATACGTTCATTTGCAATTTTATTTGGTCCGTTCTGAGAGAGCATCAACAACTTGGATGTTGTTGTGCAGTTTGGGCTATCGAGCTGGCTTATGACATCCAGTTCACCAACTCTATTTATTAACGTGGAGGGCTGACACGCGTTGTCTTCAGACATAGCTGGGATCAAAAAAAGGACAGGAATTAATTCAGTTAGACATTTAAGCAGCTCACTTGCTCTTCGTGTTTAACTTTAGCGTACAGCAAGGGTATTCTCAAACACCTGCATAATACTATAACAAGGGCATAACACAGTTCATGGGAAGTGGTTTTATACAGAATTGTAAACCCACAAGAGATATACAACATGACAGAACAGACACAGCAAAAAACAATAATAAAAAAGCTGCCCGCATTATCATTAAGGTGAACTACACCACTGCTAACCATAAAACCACCCATCAGCCACTACTTTCTGCCATCCTGCTCCCTTGCAGCATTTACAGTTAAGGATAAACACACTCATTAACATTTACACGTGAAATGTGGGTTTCCATGCTAAACTGGGCGTGGATTTTCCCGTGTGTTTCGTCATTTACATGAGTAAATGAAACTTACCCTATCCCTCTCTGGCTGTTTTTTTTCAACCACAAACCTGATTTACAGGACCAATTCTCCCAAACGTGCACGTGCATCGCCATTTCAGAGGTATGACACAGGCCCGGTTTTTGGGATGGAATCGCATAACAGTCTCGCGTTTTGATTGGTCCATGTCTGCCACATGAATATGTCGTCACACGAGTGGAAAAGCTTGCAGGCATTTTTAACATTGTAATCAGAGAGAGAGAGAGAGATCTGCTTTCCACCACCTTACCATTAAAATATAATGTGGTATTACGCTGTACTGATATAACAAACTATGGGCGATTACTTAATATGATTTATCATGTTTTGCACGAATGAAAGAATTGGCTTTCTGTAATGGCGTACTTTTTAGCATATATCTATAATCGTTTACGCGATATATTTTAATATCAAATATATGTCTTCCACACTATTACAGTTTTGTTAGAGGATGTATTAGTTTAGATCTAATGTAATCACAGTTGTACATATAGACTGCACATGTTTTCATTCACGTCCCAAATTCTGGACCGCTTTGGTTTTTAGATAACGTCCCAAATTCTGGGTCGCTCTGATAACATCCCAATTTCTGGGCTGCTCTGGTTTTTAGATAACTTCCCAAATTCTGCATTTTCGAATTCAGGCCAGTTTTTGAGATATTCTGCTTAGCTGACAGCCGAGTTTCCAAGTCATGCATGCACAGTTTACCATAAACTGGACCGTTAATTAATTTAAGAGTAACCCTTAGTACATGAATCAAAGTTAATGTATTTTTTACTCTCCCCAGAAAACATTTAGGAACATGGTATACCAAAAAAAAAAAAAAACATCTCATTTGCTTATGTAATGTCCATCAATATATAGTGAGACGTAGGGGTTTATCAGAACTTCTGGGTTTAAGAAACCAGTGCCCTTCAACAACTTCAAATAAATCCTATTGTATTGTATTAGTCAACATTTCCCTTATCTATTCCTGATAGTTTATACTGTAGGTCAGGGGTTTTACCTTTTTTTTGAAACTGTACCCCTTCTATCTGGAGGTTTCAGCTTGAGTACCCCTTTACAATTTTTCGCTCAACTGAATGGTACCTCAGTTACAATAAAATGGAGAATAATCTGATGAACCCCCCCCCCCGTTTATTTAATAAATTTGGGTAACAAACTGCTGGTTTAGGACAGAACAACAAACAGTAGGCTTAATTCTTAAAACCTTTAACTACAAGTATTTGGATGCACAGAATTAAAAAGACAAGTATTGGGTTAGGCACACCTATTTTTTTGTAACTTTGACTGCCTTTTTTAAATTTTGACAGCCTTTTGTAAAAGTGAAGGCCATTTGATACCCAGCATACACTGCAATACCCAGCAAAGTTATACACTGATATTCTGATAGCACAGCAATTCAAATGAAGTTTGTAATTGGTTGTGTTCCTCAAATACACAATAAAAAGTGATATTTATAGGGTATACAGTTATACAGCGATACAGTGGTTTCGGACATCTAAGAACAGGTACTGCAGCATCTGGATTCATACCCAGAGGTACTCTGTAGCCTCCTAGGACATTCACAGCTTGTTTGACACCCTCTTGTAGTTGCCCGTTTCTGCATATAAAGCAAAATGCTGTTTGTCAATCTCTCTTTTTTCTTATAAATCAGTCTTTGCAGGAATCATTCAAAAAACACTTGAATCAGTTAGGGATTACCAGTCTGACACTACAGGCCTTTAAATTGCAGTACCAATTTGCAAGTTGCTAAGTGGTTATGTTCCTCAAATTTGCACTTCAAAGTGATATTTTAAAGAATAGGGTATATAGTGCTTTTTTTTCGCCTCTGCTCGCTTTTTTTTGGTGCAAAACTATGTCCGATACACTCAAAGCTGATACTGTGATCACAAAACACTTGGAATGGACTTAAATTGGTGCTTTGTTGCATAAATACACTACAAAATGTGCACATTTCAGGTCTTATATAATGGACATTTTTTGTATGTATTTTGCCATAGGGAATCGCGGTCGGGGGGGGGGGGGCCTCCTGTCGTACCCCATGAGTCCACAAATCCTGGGCCAACAAACTCGCTAGTACTCTTTAGATGCACAACAGTCTTAGCTAAAGAAAATGGACCGAGTTCACGACCCACCGCCATTGGCCGAGCCTACCCGATGGTGTTTTTATAATGGGATTTGCCATAGGGAAGGGTGGTCTGGCCCGTACCCGTATCTCCCACGACCCTGGGCCAACGAACTCAGAAGGGCACTCTTTATGCACACAAGAGTCTTAGCTAAAGAAAGACATCAGCCACGGGTTCATACGCCACCCCACTGCCAGATGGTGGGCGTTGCCCCAAAGAGGTTTTATAATGGGATTTTCCATGGGGCCCCGCACAAGGAGTCACCATTTTCTTGGTTCAGATGCCAGGATGGCTTGGCAAAGTTAATTTTTTCGTCATGACATGAGTTTTTGGGTGAACCACCACATCGTTTTAGGGGGTGGTTTGGGGTGCTCCCCTGAGTCTATATCACATTGAATGGTGGTTCTACGTGCTCGGGTTTGAAAGATATGCCTGAAATGTGTTTTTCAACCCCTGCCATAGACATGAATGAGGCTGAACACCTGAACGCCCTGAAAATATTTTTGCAAAGAATTGCCTTAAACTGGGCATGTTACATTCAGGCTGGTCTAGAACCCTTCGAACGGTGGTTGTAGGTGTTCTGGTTCGAGAGATATGACTGAAAAAGTGTTTAACACTGCCATAGACATGAATGGGGCTGAATACCCGAAAATATATTTTGCAAAGAATTGCTACGGTGGGTGTATGCGTGCAGGGGTTGCATGGTGGTGTGTGCGTGCAGGGGTTGCATGGTGGTGTGTGCGTGCAGGGGTTGCATGGTGGTGTGTGCGTGCAGGGGTTGCATGGTGGTGTGTGCGTGCAGGGGTTGCATGGTGGTGTGTGCGTGTAGGGGTTGCATGGTGGTGTGCATGCAGGGCTTGCATGGTGGTGTGCATGTAGGGGTTGCATGGGGGTAGGGTTGCATGGTGTGTGTGCGTGCAGGGGGTTGCATGGTGGTGTGTGCATGCAGGGGTTGCATGGTGGTGTGCATGTAGGGGTTGCATGGTAGTGTGTGCATGTAGGGGTTGCATGGTCGTGTGTGCGTGCAGGGGTTGCATGGTGGTGTGTGCGTGTAGGGGTTGCATGGTGGTGTATGCGTGCAGTGGTTGCATGGTGGTGTGTGCGTGCAGGAGTTGCATGGTAGGTGTATACATGTGGGGTCGCATGGTGGGTGTATGCGTGCAGGGTTGCATGGCGGGTGTGTGGCGGGGTTGCATGGTACACGTGTGTGAAGGGAATTGGAGTGCAGGTTTTGCGAAAAAGAGGGTGGGAAAGACTGGGAAGGTAGGGTAAAAGAAAATAACTACAATCATTTATTTTCACTTTCGACTCCCAGTCTCCTTCCCCTCACTTTATGATTTTATTTTGTGATTATTTAATTATTGTCAAAATAAACGGCCTTCATCTACTCACAGTTGCAGTCTCATTTCTGTCCAAAAATAACCTGAAACACTACAATATATTGATGGACGTTACATAAGAAAATGAGATGTCCTTTTTTCGGAATACCATGTTCCTTCCCAAAAATGTGTTTTAATATTAGCCTTTAATAAAGGAAAACGACTGCTTTAATTAATTTTCATGTATCTATTTCAGTGCAATGTAGTTTCTTCATGTAACAAGAAATACGATTTTTTTAACAATAACATTTTATTTGTTTTTTTTTTTTTATGAAAAGACTTCTGGGGAGAGTAAAAAATACATTAACTTTGATTCATGTACTAAGGGTTACTCTCAAATGAATTCACGATCCAGTTTATGGTAAACCGTGCATGGATGACTTAGAAACTCGGCTGTCAGCTAAGTCCCCAAAACTGGGCTGAATTCGAAAATGCAAAGCGGCCCAGAATTTGGGACGTTATCTAAAAACCAAGGCGGCCCAGAATTTGGGACGTTATCTAAAAACCAAAGCGTCCCAGAATTTGGGACGTTATCTGCAAACCAAATCGGCCCAGAATTTGGGACATTATCTGAAAAGCAAAGCGGCCCAGAATTTGCGACGTAAATGAAAACAGGGGCAGTCTATATGTAAAACTGTGACTACATTACAGATAAACTAATGTATCCTCTAACAAAACTGCAATTGTGTATACATTTTATATTAAAATATATCGCAAAAACGATTATAGATGTATGCTACTTGAAAGAAAAAAGTACACCACCACAGAAAGCCAATTCTTACATTCGTGCATAACATGATAATTCATATAAAGTAATTACCCATAGTTTGTTATATCAGTACAGCGTAATACCACATTATATTTTAATGGAAAGGTTGTGGAAAGCAGATCTCTCTCACTCTCTCTCTCTGATCACAATGTTAAATATGCCTGCACAGTACATTTTCCACTCGTGTGACGACATATTCATGTGACAGACATGGACCACAATCAAAACGCGAGACTGTTATAGAGGTTCCGTCCCAAAAACCAGCCTGGGTGCCAGTTCACACCTCCCATTTCGACGTGGGAGTTTTAAATTGAACCTGCATGGAAACCCGATTAATTAAGCGTGTTACATTATTATTATTATTATTTTTTATTATTATTATTATTTATTATTGAATAATAATAATAATAATTATTAATTAATATTATTAATTAATAATAATCATATGTATACACTTAAATGAAGATTACATTTACGCAGGTTGGTGATTCGCAGTCCTTACATAAAATACTTCTTTAGTTAACAGAATGCGTTATGCTACATTAATTATTTTACTGAACTTCAATATGAAATCACGGAACCCTCATTATTTATAACATATTAAATACAGAATAATGCAAACTGTATTCATCTACCTGTAATCGTAGGCTACTTGAAAACTCCACGCAAATCGTCGAAAAAGCCCACCGTTGGTTACTGTCCCTGACCACACGCAAACATTATTGCAAAATAATACTTTTGCTACAAGCTAAGAAACAGTAAATGGTGAGTAATTAACACTGGTAACGTCACCTAACACCCTGAACTGTCTGTGGTGAAATTAACTAGCAAAGCCGTTTACAAACTTTTGTACATTGTTTAAATAAAGAAGTCGTTTGGCGTTTTAACAAAATACCAAATAAAATAAACAGACGTAGCGTCTCAGTCGCTCTTTCACATCCTGGTGTATTTGTATTTATTACACTATACCTTCCTCAGACGCCATGCTGCTGTTCCAGTTATCTTCACTTCCTGCTCTCCCGGCGATACCATTCAACCAATCCCACAACACATACCACGCCTCCCCCCTTGTGTCACGCAATTAAAATGTGCTCTGCTGACAGGTGAAAGAAAATGGTGTCTTCTAAAATAAAATTATCCAAATCTCGACCACACAATTGACCCATATTTTATTGTACGCTACGACAATCACTGCGTACAGGTTATGAAACTCACGCCCCGTGGCTCTAGCTGCTAGCACAGGCTGGTCGCTGCTCTCCAGAACAGTGAGAGCCACGATGGAGGACCCAGGCTGCAGTCTGTGTGCTTCACTCCCGTCCACACTGTTTGACTGACACCGACACAGGTGGGGAGCTGTCCAATAAACGAGGTGGGCCAAACTAATTCTATTGTTTACGTCTGTCAGCAAAGTAGGCGAAAGTAACGGTAAACAGATAAAAAGGAGAAATCCCACTTTGACAGGATACAGGAACACATCTTGTGAGAGACAGCGCTAAAACTCTGGTTCAGGTGGAAATTCTGTCATTTCAGTCAGGAACAGATAGAGGCGGTGTTCTGTCACTATAATGCGTATTTTGTGTATATCATAAACACGTTTAAAATATGTTCCAAGGAAGTATACTGTAATACAAATCAAGTCTAATGGGTGTTATAAGACTGTGCCTTTAAATGAGGGAATTCTGGGTACAGTGAGGGAGGGGTGTCTGTGTTGTCAGGGAAGTGCTCTGAGGCTTTCTCTCTCCTGGCCATGGTGTGAGTAAGACACGTGTTGAGCTTGTATTCTCTGGTAATAAACCGCAGATATTTTGTTTTAATTACTACAGTGGTCAATGTTTGTTGTTATAAGGTGCATCGCTATTATCATTATCAACTGTTTAGGGGTTTACCCCAGAGCTATATAAGTATATAAACTTGGAGTTTATTCTGCTCTGGCCCTTGGGTCTTGTTAGTTTTGCAGGTCCCTAAAGCTGATTATAAGAAGATAATCAGAAAGGTAACACTGGATACAATTACAAACGTCCAGAGGTCAATGCTGGCTAGTACTTGTCTGCGGGGCAGACCTCGGCAGTCGGCCGCTGAGCTGAGCTAAGTCCTGCGTGCCGGCTGAGTGTGCTCTGGTGGAGACTGGGACACACTACGTTAAACGAAATGTAGCAGTTTCACTACTTCAGACCTCTCTAACAGTGGCGCTGATGCGCATGTTAGCTGCATAAAAACTACACTTGTCGATTGCCTGTGACAGATAATTGCTGTGTACTAAAATGTGCAATACCTTCTGAATTAGGACTAGTTAGGACTACGAGACGAATTAACAGAACGAACAGAAGCACTTGGGACTGTAATAGGGAAGCATACTGCTCAGAAGAAATTAAAAAAAATAAAGGAATTAAAATTGAAATGTGCTGCAGCTTACTTGACTGCAAAAAAAAAAAAAAAAAAAAAAAAAAGTAATTAACTAAATGTAGCTCTCAGATTGTGCTAATGAAAATATCTAAAATATATGGCCATGTGCTTGCTATGGTGTATTTAATATTGCAAATATAGCAATTTAATCATATCCTGATGTAACTATCAGTATTTAATCATATCCTGATGTAACTATCACTATTATCTGCTGTATTATTGAATTGTGGTTTGTCACACTTGTACTTTGCTTGAACAAAAGTTATTGTATTTCTTGCTCTTATTGTATTACTTGTATTGTAACACTTGAAATGTATTTGCTTACGATTGTAAGTCGCCCTGGATAAGGGCGTCTGCTAAGAAATAAATAATAATAATAATAATAGCAGAATGAACTCACTGCAATTTAAACTTGTTTATACTGAAAAATAAACTGTGACATGTAATCATAAGAGCTGTCTGTGTTACATGCTGTCAGATCAGGACTTCACTCTGAGCATGAGACTGCAGCATGCTAGTTCCATATTACAACGCCACACAATTAAAAGTGCAGTCACCAATTCCATACACAACACTTGCTAAATATGTAAAATACAAACATGCTGAGTTAATTACAGTCATCAGCTGCACAGATTAACCATTCAGCAGAATGAGGCAACAAACAAGAGAGTACAGACACAGCAAACCTGGTTGTAATGGGGTAGGTCTCGGTTTTACAACAGCAGTTTAAGATTTTCACATAGTTACTGGTACACCTGGTGGTCCCTGCTGGAAACAGTGGTACTTGAGATTATAGCTAACTTGAAATATGCAACTGTTTAGGAGCTGAAAACAATTTAAAAAAGTCTAATTAAGCAAATGATCAGTTCAATTAAGGGTATAGTTAAGTAACCATCGAGTCGACCCGTCTATGGGGAAGTGTACCATCAACCTTACACAACCTTACTATCAACCTTACTCAATTCTTTCTCTCTTAATTACATATCTCACCCCTCAGAGTGATGCCGAAGGAACACTCGGCCAACTCTACATTCCCCAATGGTCCCCCCTCCCTTGAAAAACAAATCAGCATTTTGATGCTCCTTACCTGCACAATGTTTCACTGTGAAATGGAAGGGATTCAACGGCAGGTACCACCAAGTTATCCGGGCTTTGTTGTCCTTCATCGTGTGTAACCACTTAAAAGGAGCATGATCAGTGACAAGAGAGAAAGAACGTCCCAATAGCGAAGAGCGTGAGTAGCCCATGTGATGGCTAAACAGTTAATCTCCCTAGGAGACATTTTTTTGCTCAAATAAATGATAGGGTGTTCTACCCTGTCAACTTGTTGGGACAGGACCGCCCCCAGACCAATCTGGGAGGCATCAGGGATAAAACGGCGATAATAGCCAGCTAACCCAGTAATGGTCTTACCTGTGACTTGGTTCTCGGGGTCGCCATCTCCACCAGCGCCTGGACTTTGGGGGCAATCGGCTTTACCCAGCCATTACCCATAATGTAGCCAAGATATTGGGTCTCTTGCTTGCCAAATGCACACTTGCCCAGTTTGGCTGGTAGCCCCGCCTTCCTTAGAGATGTAGGACAGCTGAAAGTCTAATAAATGCTCGTTCCAGGTGGAGCTAAAAACCACCACATCATCAATGTATGCAGCTGCGTACTGATGATGGGGAGCTAAGACCTGGTCCATCAGTCTCTGAAAGGTGGCGGGAGCTGCATACAACCTGAAGTGAATGGTCCTGAAATGGAACAAGCCATCTGGGTAGAGAAAGCAGTTTTCTCTCTCAAACTCTGAGTGAGTGGGATTTGCCAGTATCCCTTCATTAGGTTCAAGGATGAGTTTAACTACACCTTACCCAGTCGGTCGAGGAGCTCATCCACTCAGGCATTGGATATGCATCAAACTTGAAGATGGCATTAACCTTTCGAAAGTCCACACAGAACCGAGTGGAGCCGTCCTTCTTGGCCACCATCACGATAGGACTGCACCACTTGCCCTGGGAAGGTTCATTGACCCCAAGCCCGAGCATATCCTTCACCTCCTTGCAAACGGGACCCCTGCGGCATTCTGGGATCCGGTACGGTCTCTCCCGAACCTTTACACCTGATGTTGAATAACATTAGTTCTACCGGGCAAGTCAGAAAAAAACATCCTTACTGGTAGAGCTTGCGTTTCTGACCCGGAACTAACTGTTCCCCCATCGGAATTTTAGTTGTAGCTGGTGGACTGACAGTGGGACCAAAATCCTCTTCCAAACTGTCACAAGCTATAAATAAGGCCTCCCTTTCATTCCAGAGTTTTAGCAGGTTAATGTGATAAATTTCTGTCTTATTTCGGCAATCGGGTTGCCTGATTTCATAATTCACTTTACCAGTTCCCCATACCACCTAGCATACAACTTAGATTCTGAAGTAGGAAGTAGCAACAGTACCTTATCTCAGAGTTAGAAACTAACAATACTGTGCTACTAGTCCAAGGACTAGTAACTTTTGAAACTTGCTAGTCCTGATGTAAACTTGCTAGTCCTTATGTGAAGTGCCTAAGTTGGAATCAACAACAGCTGGGGTCCCTAAAAATAGACTTAGATTTTATTTTGCTAAAAAATAAACACTTATAAATTTAGATTTATTTTTTTTTTTAACCAAGCACCTTCGTAAACGCTCATACAGATCGATCAATCCCCTGTTTGCACCTCGTTGCTGAGCGACTACTGTACTGTGTGCTGAGAAACTGACACTGACAGCACCAGACTGGATGACAGAGGAAAAAATTCTCTCAGCCGTGTCACCTTGCCGACCATGAAGCTCTGCTTGGAATTGACACCGATGACACAAATAAAATGTTTATTTTATTGTACATTACATGTGTTGCTATTTACAAAAATGCTGGCTGGCTATGAATTACTATCTACAATAATGAATGTACCACGCGGTCTTCACTAAAGTCCCAATTTAAAGACAGTACATTTCACTGTAGCCCTCGGGATGAAATTGTTAGCTAGGTGGCTATTTTTGTTTTTAATTAGCAGTGGGAGAAAACCGCTTCAGCAAGTACAGTAGAATCTGCCAGAGCTGAAGGACACTGTATTTACTGGGTTTAGATACTAATGAGAGCATAAAAAATCCAAAAGAAAATTAGGGAAACGCAGAAAAGAAAGCTGGGAGACCTGCTTGTGAAGCATCCACACTATGCTGGACCTTATTTTCCCCAGTTGGTGCTTGAGCCCCGGAGCTCTCACGGAATCACCGCCTGTGCACCTATTATCAGTGATTAAAGCCTGGTTTTAACTGATTATCGCTCACCAATACTGTATTGGTATAAGAAATGTGTGTTTTAAAAAAGTAATTTCAGCTTCCAATCACTTAAAATATGCTGACGATAATGTAAATAACACCAAGCTACAGACAGTGAGTCCCAAGCTTTAAACGTGTTACTGTTCATAGATAAGAACTCAACTTTATTATGAATATATTGCCGTATTATGTTTTAAGCAACTGTGACAGGATGGCTTCAGTGATGACGTCAGACCAGAAACACAGACTCAGGAAGTAGCGGGTGAGAGCTGAAACGCTACGGCGTTCAGCTTATTTTATTAAACAATAAACAAAAACAAAAGGCTTAAACAAAACAAACACCAAACAAACAAAAAGGGCACGTTGGCCAAACAAATAAATATCGTGCTGGTGTAAGCACGCCTAATACACTCTCCCCCTGAGTGCAGCAAGCTGCAGGCTTTATGCAGGTGACCATCTCCCGATTAGCAACAAAATTAATCACTTATTTAATTCGGGAGATGGCCACCTTCTGCACGAGTTTATTAAATTATTCCTGGCAGAGGGCAAGCACCAATCTCGCCTCTGCCAGAATATGTTTTAAAATAAACAAAACAATAATAAAACCTACGGCGCACGGCTCTCGCTGTCATTTAAATACAATAACTAAATCATAATAAACAAATACAAAATAACACAGGGGCGGAGGGGGAAACCCCGTTCTAAAAATAAATAAATAAATAATACGTACAGGGCTGCTCACCCTGTTACAGATCCCCCTCCCTTGAGCGCAGCACACATGGCCCAACGGCCACCCCCCTTAGTCCCAAAGTCCCGCCCAGGAACAAGGAAAGCAAGGTGTCTCTGGGGGCGGCCACGGTGGGATGTCCTCCCACCCAAACAGCCCGGTGCACCGCGCACAGGCCGGCTCCTCTGGCCAAGGAAATTTTGGGGGTGGTCTCCAGACCTCCCCCCCCCTTCTTCATGGCCGGCAGCTCCCCTCCGTGGGGCTCCGACCACAACTTCTCCTGCAGCGAAGAGCGGCTGGGAGAGCAGGTCTCCTGACCTCCCCCCCCTTCTTCATGGCCGGCAGCTCCCTTACGTGGGGCTCCGACCACAATTTCTCTTGCCACAAAAGTGCGGCTGGGGAGCTGGTCTCCTGACCTCCCCACCTTCTTCATGGCCGGCAGCCCCTCCATGGGGCTCCAGCCACAATTATTTCCTGCCGCATGGCAGGGGGAGCTGACCCCAGGCGAAGCAGGACCCTTGGCCGACCCCAGGCGAAGCAGGACCCCTTACCCCAGGCAAAGCAGGACCCTCGACGACCCCAGGCAGCAGCAGCAGCGGACCCCGGGAGGCGGCGGCAGCAGCAGAGGACCCTTGGAGGCGAACTGAGGGGAGCCCCTGGCCATGGAGGCGGCAGCGGAGCAGCAGAGGACCCCTGGACCCTGTGCGGAGCAACAGGCAGCCCCAGTCGATGCGGAGCAGCAGGCAGCCCAGGCGATGTGGAGCAGCAGGCAGCCCCAGGCGATGTGGAGCAGCAGGCAGCCCCAGGCGATGCGGAGCAGCAGGCAGCCCCAGGCGATGTGGAGCAGCAGGCAGCCCCAGGCGATGTGGAGCAGCAGGCAGCCCCAGGCGATGCGGAGCAACAGGCAGCCCCAGGCAATCCAGGCGTGGCATCCCTGATCGGAGCAGGCATGGCATCCCTGGGCGGTGCGAGGCAGGCATCCTTGGGCGGTGCGAGGCAGGCATCCCTGAGCGGTGCGAGGCAGGCATCCTTGGGCGGTGCGAGGCAGGCATCCTTGGGCGGTGCGAGGCAGGCATCCTTGGGCGGTGCGAGGCAGGCATCCCTGAGCGGTGCGAGGCAGGCATCCCCAGGCGATGGCGAACTGGCATCCCCAAGCGATGGCGAACTGGCATCCCCAGGCGATGGCGAACTGGCATCCCCAGGCGATGGCGAACTGGCATCCCTAGGCGATGCACGACAAGGCGGCAACGGACCCTCTGAATCTTGTCCCGGTCCGTCCTGTCTTGAAGAGAGAGGCAGCTCCTGCTCCCCTCTCTTGGGTGGTGGTAGGACCAGCAGGTACTCTCCCTCTGCTGGTGGAGGTGGGAGCGACACACAGTCCCCCCACGGCGGTTGAGATGGAACCAGCAGGTATTCACCCTCTGCTGGTGGAGGTGGAGTGGTAAGCTGTCCTCGCATGGCGGCTGAGGCGGAACCAGCAGGCATTCACCCTCTGCTGGTGGAGCTGGGAGCGGCAAGCTGTTCTCCCACAACGGTTGAGACAGAACCAGCAGGTATTCACCCTCTGCTGGTGGAGCTGGGAGCGGTAAGCTGTCCTCCCACAGCGCTCGAGACGGAACCAGCAGGTATTCACCCTCTGCTAGTGGAGGTGGGAGCTGCAAGCAGTCCTCCCATGGCGGTGGAGACAGAGGCAGCTCCTGCTGCTCTGCTCCTGGCGGTGGAGACAGAGGCAGCTCCTGCTGCTCTGCTCCTGGCGGTGGAGACAGAGGCAGCCCCTGCTGCTCTGCTACTGGCGGTGGAGACAGAGGCAGCTCCTGCTGCTCTGCTCCTGGCGGTGGAGACAGAGGCTCCTCTCCCTCTGGCGCTGGGAACAATGGCGAGGGCTCCTCTCCCTCTGGCGCTGGAGAAGGCAGCAATGGCTCCTCTCCCTCTGGCGCTGGAGAAGGCAGCGGCGGGGCTTTTCCTTATGGAGCTGGAGATAGCGGGAGCCCTGCCATATCTGCAGCCAGGTAGCGGATTACCATGTCCGCAACGTCCGGGAGGGTCACTGGGCGGTGTTGCTTTTCCCAGGCTTCCCATCACTCTCCATCTCTGGCTCACAGGAGGTTGATCACATCGGGGAGGGCCTCTTCGGCATTCCTCCCAGGCTCCACCAGCCAGCCCCAGATTCCCTCAGAGGAGAGTGCTTTTGTCTGCCTCTGAGCCATCGGGACCTCTCCCCCTGATGCCGGACGCTCAGGCTCCTCCATCTCCTGCCATGCATGGCTCTGGCTGAGTGGAAGATACCTGACCTCGCCACACAGGAAGCACCACCCTTCCTCATCCAGACAGGCAAGACAAACATCCGGCGTAGTAGAGACGCGACAGGACCAGTGACCGGCCCTGCGCTGTTGTTGATGCGCCTTCTGCTGCTGTTGCTGCTTTCTCCTCCCGCTTCTTCACATTTTTTTCCCCCAAAACAAAACAAAAAACACTTTGAAAAAAATCCATGCAGTATTCCTGGCCTGACGCTTGGCGGCGCTGTCCTCCCGCTTCTGGACACCATATGTGGTCGACCAGCTGTTGAGTGGCATGTGACTAATGATGTCACGGACCAGGAAGTAACAGTAAACAAAAGGCAATGGATGGAATGGTGGAACTGAGCACTACGGCGCTCAGCGTTTTATTAAATAATAAAACAAAACAAAAGGTTTAAACCAACAACAAAACAATAACAAAACCTACGGCGCACAGCTCTCGCCGTCATTTAAATACAATAACTAAATCATAATAAACAAATACAAAATAACACAGGGGCGGAGGGGGAAACCCCGTTCTAAAAATAAATAAATAAATAAATAATACATACAGGGCTGCTCGCCCTGTTACAACAACATACATACGATAATTGTTTGTTTATTAGTTTTAAAATGTTTAGTAAAACGTGGCCTATTGTTTGACCTCGTTAGTACAACCGACCCCCTTTGCTAATGACATCTTCAGTCAGCGTAAATGACTTTACACGTACTTCAAAAGATGCAACGTGTTTCAGTAAATTCAAACGATAAACTTCACATCCCGCGCAGAGGGAGAACTCAAACGTAAAACGTCTTTAATTGGGGTTGGCTTTGCAGGGGAGATGAAGGGAGGTTTCAGTTCCGAGTGACTGTTTTCTAAGCATTATTTGTGAATGCTTATTCACCACTGCTACACCCTGTTAGAAAATTGACTTCCCTGCATATTTTAATGCAAGACTGAACGTGAGAGTATATGTGAACATTTGTTTTAAGTACTCGCCCAGAGGACTACTTAGACACAGACATCAACTAGTCCTCATCAGATTTAATTCGCCGCGGGCGAGCGTGAGTTTCTAACCCTGTTATCCCCTGAATCCGTGCTTGTTTGTTGTACTGCTGCTCCTGGCGATGCTGAGCCAGTTTTAAATTATCTTGGGCCAAACGACCAACCAATTCCAGGCGGTCTCTTAACATAATTAAATTTTTTTATATATTTTTATAAATTTAGTCATTGGCAATTATTTTTATTATTTTCTCCCAATTTGGAATGGCCAATTATTTTATTATGCTCAGCTCACCGCTGACTCGGGAGGGCGAAGACGAACACACACTGTCCTCCGAGTCTGAAGAGTGTGCCGTCAGCCGACCGCTTTTTTTCACACTGCGGACTAACCATGCAGCCACCCAAGAGCTACAGCGTCGGAGGACAACGCAGCTCGGGCAGCTTACAGGAAGCCCGCAGGCGCCCGCCAGACTACAGGGGTCGCTGGTGTGGCGGTGAGCCGAGGACACCCTGGCCGACCTAACCCTCCCTCTCCCCGGGTGACGCTCGGCCAATAGAGCACCGCCCCCTGGGAGCTCCCGTCCTCGGTCGGCAAAGGAATAGCCTGGACTCGAACTCGCGACTTCCAGACTATAGGGCGCATCCTGCACTCTACGTAAGTGCTTTTACTGGATGCGCCACTCGGGAGCCCCATAATTACATTATTTGACTATGTTTTTAGAATTCAATCCTAACTGGGGCTGGTTACCCAACTGAAACAGATTTGAAGCCAATGCACCTATCATGAAACGGTGTGTACCCAAGTATAAGCCAATGCACCTATCATGAAACAGTGTGTACCCAAGTATAAGCCAATGCGCCTATCATGAAATGGTGTGTACCCAAGTATAAGCCAATGCGCCTATTTGTGCAATGATACGATACTGGTTCTTAAAGAGGACCACTTGCCCATCCTATTCACAAGCAGTATAAAGTCAGTGTTCGGAGACCTCTCCAGGAATAAAGGCTTTACATCCTTTCTTAAGAGACGGTGAGGTTGAAACCTCTGTTGTTTTGCAGACCTGCCCCAGCATGTCTCGGTGGAACAGGAACGGCCAGGGATGGCACTTTGTCTGGAGTGGCATTCAGTGCGATGCTGATGCCCAGACTCTCGCGCTGGCCTCCGAAACTGAAGACTGGGGGTATGAGCGCTTACAGGTGAGTCTGAGACTGGGGGTATGAGCGTTTAGCAGGGCTTGAATTTCAGTGTGCGGGATTGCGGGAATCACGCATTTTCCAAGTTGCTACCGCATATCTGCAACTTTCAGTGCGGGAAAATCCCACAGAGATATTTTAAGACACCAGGCTACTGTATTTTTCACCCAATTTAGAATGTCTGAAATGCTACAGCAATCTCTAAGGAAGAGGGTGTTGGTGACGAAAGCACTATGAGCTGCATTCTGAGTAGTTCTGGTTAAAATAAATAAATAAATAGAAATAGTGCTGGATATTTTAAGTGCCGCAAGACTTTATTCTCTCGTACGTGATTCTCGGCCGCTATCTTTAAGGATTATAGAAACTCGGTACACTGCAGTAAGTAAACAGTTTTGAAAAAAAAGGTCTTGTTTTGCAAAGCAGTGACTTTTGCTTTAACTCTTAAATCTCAACCCCATTCATTTTGGGGCGCCAGCGCACCGAAGGTTACGCATATTACTCAGGCACCATAAAAGCCACCTCATGGCTTGTTTAAAAGTACAGACTCAGGGCTTTCCAATTACTTATTCAGTGTGTGTATGCGGTACTCCTAGCTGGAACTACGATCGCCTGAAGTTAAGCCTCTCATCATGTAACAGAGTTCACAGCTTAGGTTTCGTTTTGAGCCTATTGCTCCGTAGCAGCTAGACAGAAAGGGGCAGTATTGTTGGAAAGCTTAGAAGCTCAGCTTCCCCCCATGTTCATTTCATATTGAGGTTCAATGGTGCAGTGTTTTTTTTTTTTTTTTAGCCATCTATGATTACAATATATATATAGCAGTGACCATTATTTTGAAAAAACTTTTTTTTTTTTTCCTACATATATTCTCATCTCTACCACATATAGTATGCCTGATCCTGTTGCAACTTGCATAATATGAAAGGAAATTCAGCCTTTCATTTGATATGTTACATGCATGCATTACAAACTATCCAGTAGTTAAACATGCATAAATGAAAACAGTGAAAGAGGTGGAAATAGGGCTGATTGTAAAGAGTTAAAAAAAAAAAAGAAATGGAGCGCTGGTTAAAATGAAAAGCACCTTTTTCTTCTGCTGCAAAAACTTCACGTCAGGCAATGGCAAAAGCAATGGAGAGTCCAATATTATAACAGCAAGAGAACATTCAAAGAGGAGGTTAAAATTCTAAGAGATACAAATGGCAAAATCATAGACGAAGAAAAAAAAATAGCAAATATATTAAATGATTACTTTTCTGAAGTTTTTACAAAGGAGGATACGGACAACATGCCCGACATGTCGACCTGTTCCTATCCAGTTTTAAATAACCTTAGCATAGCAGAGACAGAAGTGTTAAAGGGACTAGGAGCTTTTGAAATAAACAAATCCCCTGGGCCAGATGAGATCCTCTCAATAGTACTAAAAGAAATGAAAGAAGTTATTTACAAATCGCTAACCAAGATCATGCAACAGTCTCTTGACACAGGGGTTGTACCGACAGACTGGAAAATTGCAAACATAATACCGATCCACAAAAAGGGAGACAAAACCGAACCAGGTAACTACAGACCAATAAGCCTGACTTCTATTATATGTAAACTTATGGAAACTATAATAAGATCTAAAATGGAAAATTACCAATATGGTAACAATATCATGGGAGACAGTCAGCATGGTTTTAGGAAAGGGAGATCGTGTCTAACTAACCTACTTGACTTTTTTGAGGATGCAACATTGAAAATGGATAACTGCAAAGCATACGACATGGTTTATTTAGATTTCCAGAAAGCTTTTGACAAAGTCCCGCATAAAAGATTAATTCTCAAAAATAGGAGGAGTGGCAGCAGCAAAGGTCATTCAAAATGATCTAGACAGCATTCAGAACTGGGCAGACACATGGCAAATGACATTTAATAGAGAAAAGTATAAAGTATTGCATGCAGGCAATAAAAATGTGCATTATAAATATCATATGGGAGTGTGACCGAGCAGCTGTTGAGTGGCGTGTGACTGGTGACGTCACGGACCAGGAAGGAACAGAAACAATGAATGGGTGTGTGAAGCTGAACAGGGAAGATGGTTAACGGCTCAACACGCATTTTTATTGAATAAATAAACCAAAACAAACAAAGATTTAAACAAACACCACAAAACAAAACGGCACGTTGGCCAAACAAACCAAAACTAATAAGTATCGTGCTGGTTTTTAGCCAGCACGTATATAGCAATTGTTAATTCTCTTTGTACTCCTACAGACTTACGTCCCTCCTCTGACACTCTGTACACGCTCTAGTTGCTAGTTAAATAATGAGTAGCTGATCAGCCACTCATCCTCACAAGGTTTTTAAAATATAAATACAAATAACAAAATTGGCTTTCGCCGTAATAAACAAATCATAATAAATAAATAAACAAAGCATGGCGGGACACTCCACCACTTTTTTTGAGGGAGATACTGGAAATTGAAGAAGACATGGAACTATGAAAAGACCTCAAAGGAGTTTATGTTGACTCAGAAATGTCTTCATCTAGACAATGTGGGAAGCTAAAAAAGGCCAACAAGATGCTCAGATATATTGTGAGAAGTGTTGAATTTAAATCAAGGGAAGTAATGTTAAAACTTTGCAATGCATTAGTAAGACCTCATCTAGAATATTGTGTTCAGTTCTGGTCACCTCGTTACAAAAAGGATATTGCTCCTGTAGAAAGAGTGCAAAAAAGAGTGACCAGAATTATCCAGGGTTTAAAAGGCATGTCGTATGCAGACAGGCTAAAAGAATTGAATCTATTCAGTCTTGAACAAAGAAGACTATGCGGCGATCTGATTCAAACATTCAAAATCCTAAAAGGTATGGACAATGTTGACCCAGGGGACTTTTTTGACCTGAAAAAAGAAACAAGGACCAGGGGTCACAAATGGAGATTAGATAAAGGGTCTGGAACCAACTCCCCAGTAATGTTGTTGAAGCTGACACCCTGGGATCCTACAAGAAGCTGCTTGATGAGATTCTGGGATCAATCAGCTACTAACAACCAAACGAGCAAGATGGGCTGAATGGCCTCCTCTCGTTTGTAAACTTTCTTCTGTTCTTATGTTCTTATGTTTACAGGTGAGTTTGAGACTGGGAGTATGAGCGTTTACAGGTGATTCTGAGACTGGGGGTGTAAGCGCTTACAGGTGAGTGAGACTGGGGGTATGAGTGTTTACAGGTGAGTCTGACTGGAGGTATGAGTGTTTACAGGTGAGTCTGAGATTGAGGGTATGCGTGCTTACAGGTGAGTCTGACTGGGGGTGAGCACTTACAGGTGAGTCTGACTGGGGGTGTGAGCGCTTACAGGTGAGTCTGACTGGGGGTATGACCGCTTACAGGTGAGTCTGAGATTGAGGGTATGCGCGCTTACAGGTGAGTCTGACTCGGGGTGTGAGCGCTTACAGTTGAGTCTGACTGGGGGTGAGCACTTACAGGTGAGTCTGACTGGGGGTATGAGTGTTTACAGGTGAGTGACTGGGGTGAGCGCTTGCAGGTGAGTGACTGGGGGTGTGAGCGCTGACTGGGGGGAGCGCTACAGGTGAGTGACTGGGGGTGAGCGCTTACAGGTGAGTCTGACTGGGGTGTGAGCGCTTACAGGTGAGTGACTGGGGGTGAGCGCTTACAGGTGAGTCTGACTGGGGGTGAGCGCTTACAGGTGAGTGACTGGGGGTGAGCGCTGTGTCCTCTGGTCCTGATTTCTGTTGATATGCTTACAGTTTGTGTTTTGTCTCCTACATTTAACATTTTAAGGACTTCAGTCAAGTCCCCTAATTTTTTTTAAATGGCATTTAAAGAGTGATTTTTAAAATGTGTCGACAATAGTCCACCAAGGTCTTGAGAGTTTAAACATTTTAAAGCCTATTCAGCTGCCTCTTCTTGTTAGATGTTTTTATAATTGATTAAAAATAAGTTTAAACTATTTGACATGTTTAGCAAATGCAATCCAAGACCACTGATCTGGAACGTTGTCTCAGTCCAGTGACTCTGATCACCTCCCTTTCAGATGGACGGGAGTGCAGTTGCAGTTGCAATCTGTTAACATGTACATGACATTGTATAAGATTGATAAACAGTTTTAAAAAACATCCCAGCAGCTTTAAAATATAGTGCACAACAACATCAAAGAATTGGAAAACAGAAAGTTCATATAGAGCACCAGACATTGTCAAATACATGATTTATTAATAATGTTTAAGCGGCAACTGATCTACCTATTTCACAATCTTTACCTAAAATATTCGTTTAGTCAGATTAGTTCTAGCCCTACTGTTAGACACTGAATAGTGCTACATTTAGAAATTCTAAAAGAAACTTTGTGAATGAATGTTTGTCATTGAATTTATGAAGTTTCTTTTTCTTCAGGGTGTGCTGGTTTTCCTAGTAATTCCCTTTAACATGTTCTAAGTTAGGTAATGTAATGACACTGTCAAAGAATATTGACTAACATTTAGTATTAGCAAACTAAAGTGCTGTTAAAACGGGACACCAGTACCTAGCTATACTCCATGTTTCTGCTTCACTTTCCCGCATGTTTGCTAATGCACTGACAGTGACGATTCTATTTCTATTTCATTGGCTCCTTTACAAGACTCCTTCTTGTGAAGCGAAAATCCGGGATTGTCTTTGTGCCGGGTATTTTGTGTTTAATGTTGTATGTGGTGTGTTCTTGTTGGTGTTGTATATATTGGTTCACTGGGTATAAATTGGGCTATGTAGCACGGGTGATTTAAAATGTATATGTGTATTTAGGCACAGGGATTGCACACTCACTTCACATGCAGATAAAATGTGTATTAGTATGTGTGCGCGGGGATTGCACAAATTAGTTCACATGCCAGGATTCAAGTGAATGATTAAATGCAAAACTGAACTATTTGCATTTCACTTGGTATTTGCATATTCTGAAATATAAGTATTTGCATTTGTATTTAAAATCATGGAAAAGCTTCAAAAACATTTCAAATGCATTTCAACACTGTTCAATAAATTGCAAAAGTTGTTTTCACCTGTGTCTAACCCCTATTAGAAGGCTAGAACAAATACAAAAAAATACAACAGAGCATTGTGGTATCATTCTACTTAGGAAAGTCAACCCTATTGTAAAGATGTCAAGTACAGTTCAGTCTGTGATACAGCAGTACTATAAAGTGCTTGATAAGCCAGGTGACAAGGGTAAATACCCTGTAAATGTAATTATTGCTATGCTGAGCTTTCTGGCTCAACTAAAGCAACATCCGGTCATCTTAATCATCATAAGGTAATCTCTTTCTTTTTGTTTACTTCCAAATTAAGTGCAATATAAAATAATGTAATGTAAAGAAATTATTCATGTAGATTTATACATATTCTGAGTGTGTTCAACCAAATATACAGAGCTTACATGCATGATTACTTCCTTACAGGCAGTTATAAAAGATGATATATGCAAGTGTACGCCTTATTACTTTGTTTTGTTTTGTTTCAGAGGAAACACAAGGAAGTCTACAATAAGTACACTTCAAAAGTGCCAGGAAAGGTTAAGCAGACCAGCAGGAGCAAGAACAAGTCCACAGACCGTCTCCAAACTGACATCACTGATGCCCTAGTGACCTTCACTGCAGGAGACTTGATCCCACACTCTGTGGTTGACAGTACATACTTCTGTTCATTCTTGAACAAGCTAGTCCCATGTTATGATGTTCCCAGCAGAACACATCTTGTCTCAACATTGATTCATGAGAAGTGTATGCTGCTCAAAGAAGATCTCGCCCTTTGTATGCAGCAATCCCAGAATGTCTGTGTGACCCTTGACATCTGGTCTGGCAGGCAGAAGCACAACTATATTGGGATTACTGCTCATTTCATTCAGGACTGGACAATTAACTCTGTCATGCTTGCTTGCAAGCACTTTTGTGGGTCTCACACAGCTGAGATTTATAGCTGAACAGTATCATGAGACCATTGCTGGCTTTAATCTCATAAGTCACCAGCATAACCACAGATAATGCTGCCAATATAATTAAGGCATTCTCTCTACCTGGCTTTGAGAATATAGATGTTAAGGATTCTTCCAGTGCTTTTTGTGCTGATAATACTGATGATGACGATCTTGTTGCCTACTATCTGACAGCACCACCTAGGCACAGTTGGAACAATGGGAACACATTCCTTGCTTTGCTCACACATTACAGTTGGTCATCAAAGATCATTTCAAGAAAGGTAGTCAAATAAACATGGTTTTGAACAAAACTGTCTCTATAGTTTCTTCTGCCTGCAGGTCCACTTGTGCATCAGATATACTAAAGTCTGAAAAATGCCTTCAGACAGCCAATGCAAAGCATTGGAACTCTCAACTTAGCATGATCCGCTCCATCCATCCTGAGGGTGCCAGATAAGACGCTACGAGAACTTGACACTCCATAGCATCTCACTGCTTATGATAGGAATGTACTCTGTGACTTGATGGAGATTCTTGCACCATTTGAAAGTGCAACTCATTGCATTCAAGGTGAGAATACTGGCACTGGAAGTATGGCAATGCCATGTGTGAGGATTCTGAAGGCTGAGATAAAGTCTGAGACTGAAATATCAGTCACCCTTTGTGTATGCCTTGCAAACCTCTGTAAACAAGTGCCTGTCACCTTATGAACAGCATGATGTATTCATAACAGCTTCAATCTTGGACCCACATTTCAAGTTACAGTGGTGCACATACAATGAAGCAGAAAGCACAAAAGAGAACCTTATTCTGAAGGCTGCATTTGAAACTGCTTGTATGACCTTAGAAACAGAAAAGGAAGTCTGAACCACCTGCAAAGAAAAGAAAATGATTTTTCAGCTCACTTCTGTGTGCTCCTTCTGGTGTGGCCAAACCTTCTACAGTAGAGGCTGAGATTGTAAAGTACCTATCAAACCATGTATGCCTGAAGAAACAAACCCTCTGGAGTTTTGGAAAGGACATGGGAGCCAGTACCTCATCTCTGGCAAAGATTGCTCCAAGATATCTTTGTATTCCAGCTTCTTCCGCGCCAGTAGAGAAGACTTTTCAGTATTGCTGGTAAAGTTTATCCACCTGAAGATGCAAACTAAAGGACTCCACTTCTGAGAAGTTAATGTTTATTAAATGCAACAATAAAAACAATTAAAACAGTAAACTGTTCAGTGTACACATATGTATCATCATTTATGTAACTTGCTTTTATACTGGTAAAAAATTTGTAAATTATTAATGCATAGTTCTAAAAATAAACATGTTAATAGATTATATTTATCAAAGGACTAAATGCAAACCGCAGTGAACAGAATTTTTTTTTTTTAAATGGTAAATCCATATTTATGCATTACCCAATAAAATACCATCAAAATGTTAAACACTAGTTACACTTAACAAAGGAGATGGTAAGTTTTATGACATATGGCCCAAGGTGTATGATTAATGTTTTACAGACTAATCAGGTCAATTAATGTCTGTTGTATGGAAAAGTATTTGAAAATGTATTTTGTATAAGAAACATATTTGCATTTGAATTAAGTTTTGGTAGTGAACAATCAAATTTTGCATTTAACAAATTCAGAATTTCTGAAAACATTAAGTTATTGTCATTTCATTTAAATGGCAAGACTGAGCATGTCTGGTCACAAGGTGATTTATAATCCAATTCTCCTTTCCCAAGGCAGATATTTTTACTGCAGACCGGGTTTGAGATGACAATGAAAGTATTCAAACCAGCAAAAGAAACGGGATTCGTCAGGACCGTGTGAACACTTAGATCCACCTTAAGAGCTACCGCTGTGCACACTGGCATATGCATTTTAAGTTTGATGAGATAGCTATTGATTGGCACTTTAACACATTTTGAGAATCTGTGTATGTGCACACCACTGAAACCAGAAACATGGAGGATATACAAACCGAGACAGCAATTACATTCATCACTTCACTGTACAAATTGGTGTTCATTTCATTCAGCATGCTAGAAATAATTTTCAGAGGATGTATCTTGCTTGAACCAGGATTTAGAAAGTATAAATATAGACAGTTCAGGGAGTTTAAAAGTCCAACTTGTGTTCTTTTTGTAGACAGATTTGATTTCCCTTAGTAACAGCAAATGGATGTTTGGCAATGTGGGGAAGCTCACATTGCCATTGTGTGTGAGTATCATCTGTGTATATAAAGAGGGTTCCAGTGCCCTAGGAAATAAGTTGATCGGGAAATAAATAGCAAATCGACCACCACCCTGCTAAGCTGTGACAAGCGCAAAGTGAATGGCCCCAAATTTATTACAGCATGACGTCGAGGGGGTGTATGGCACAGACATGGTGACTGCCGCAGGGGGAAGAAAAGGGTTTGTTCATTTGGGGAATATTGGGTTCAGATTTACTGCTCCAGTCCTGTTGTAGAGTCTGTAAATCAATACCATCTCAGCTGTTACAATGATTGTTCTCTCTCCCTAAATTTCTAGAAAACTCTAAAAGTCAAGGGTCGAATAAAAGATAGTCATTTTGTCCATAACAACTATTAGTTCACCTTTGATGTAGCTAGGTTATATATGCAGAATATATTGCCACAATTGTATTTGTTCCATGTGTGTAGAATCCTGTGTAGGCCCACGTGCTGTTTTGCTCAGTTTAAGGTCTATTGGATTAATGTTTTAATGTAACATTATGGGATGGGGTGAATATTAAAATACACTATTGTTACTAGGGTTAAGTTACTATCCCAGTTTTTCCCCTAGATGGTGGGAATTGGAACCTCCAATGTGAATCTGGACAAGTTTCGTCACACGTTCTGCAGCCTTCTGGGGAAAGATGAGGACAGCTGGGGCCTCTCGTACACAGGTAAGGGAGAACTGGGGGAATATCAGTGTTGCACGGCCCGATAAATCAGTGTGAGGAGTCTTTTCAGAAGCAAACATTTATACAATAATTTCTAGCAGCAATAGAAGAACATGCAAAATGAGATATTACATGGGTAAGAAAATAAATATTAGGACATGTAAATTAAAGATTAAATTATAAACAAAATATTTTTTTAAAAGTGAGACAAATATGACAAAGTAGTGCCCAAGAGTCAGTTATGCAAGGTGATCTTGATGCTGCAGACATGCACCCATACGAGCAGGTGAACTTTGTATTATAGGAAAGTGTGCAGCTTTGAAGTAGTACTTTAATTTACAAAATCCAAGTCATACGTAAAACGCTGTCTAAAAGGAATCTGTAGATTACTGTACTCTCTGTGTTCCAGGTTTACTGCATCACAAAGGTGATAAAATCAACTTCTCATTGTTTTTTGGCCAGGGTTCCATAATTGGGTTTCATCTTGATACCTGGCACAGCACCCTGACCTTCTTCAAGAACCGAAAATGTATAGGTGTGAACAGGCTGGCTGGTGGTGACGTCAGACCTGGAAGAACACACAGTACTGAGGATGAAACGTGAATGAAATGTACTGTAAAAGGTTGAACAAAACAAAACAAAACAAAACCAAACAAGTACTGTGCTGGTGCTCCCAACACGAATAGCAAGTGTTTTTGTAGAAGCCTCTCTTGCTTGAACCTCCTCCCTGTATAAAAATAACCCCAAGTGAGTTTGACTCCAACATCTACATATACAGCTGTGATTTGGGATTCCATTAGTAATTAATCATTCACTTGAATCCCATTGCCACGTGAACTAATTTGTATTAAAGGGTTCCAGTGCCATACAAATACACACTTTACTCAAATATATACATTTTAAATCACTCCTGCTACATAACCCCCATTATATCCTGTGCACCAATATATCCACATATAACAGAAAACATGAGACACACCACATACAACATGAAACACAAAATACGCGGAGGGGCAGCACTTCTGGGAGATAAAATAGACAAGTTCCCGGGGTCACTGACCAGATAATCACTGAGACAAGTCGTTCCCGGGGTCACTGTGCAGATAATCACCGACGAGTCATTCCCGGAGTCACTGTGCAGATAAGAGTCTGTAACAATTTTTTTTTTTTTTTTTTGGTTCCTGGGAGTAAGTGTTATTTCCTAAATTGCTCATGCCTCAAAAGTATAGAAAATGGCTATTGTCCCCAACAAACTTTGCTTTTGTGACCAGGACAGTGATATTTTGAAATTTGCCTATTTTCCAGAACATTCCAGATAGATTCAGTGCTGAGTAAACTTGAGTAACTTTAGAACAGTTCTAGAACTTTCCATTTGGATAAATGTTTTAATGTGAGGGGCTTTAAACCCACCAGTTGTTTAGTTCCATTATGGGATGGGGTGAATATTAAAATACACTTTTTGAGATGGCATCAAGGTCATAGGAGACCCCAAAATGGTGGCATTCTGATGGGTCTGAATCTGGACAAGTTTTACCAAGTTTCCTGCTATCTTTGCCTTTGGGACAGCAGGGACACCAACACAGGTAATGGGAGAACTGGGGGGGCGGATCAGTGTTGCACAGTGGACCGTAATCAGTGTGGGGAGGAACAGAAGCAAACATTTAGCCAATAATTTCTAGCAGCAACAGAAGAACATGCAAAATGATATTAACTGGTAAGAAAATCAAATTGGACATGTAAATTAAAACCATTTATAAACAAAATATTTTTTTAGAAAGGAGACAAATATGACAAAGTAGTGCCCAGACTTCTTCCCTAATCTGTCTGAGGCAAAGGTCAAAGCAGGTGAACTTTGGACCACAGATAAAGAAGATTTGAAGTAGCAATGAATTCCCAAAAGCTCACATAAGGAGAAAAGCTGTCTTGGAACAGCTTTGTCACAGTGGTTCGGTGTTCCTAGGGCAATCACAAGGTGAAAAAAATCAAGCTCATTGAGACTCTGGTGAAAGGGTTCCATAATGGTTTCATCTTGTCCCTGGCAAAGTCCATATCCTTGATGCTCATCTTGATAAATTCAAGGAGAACATGGCTGCGTGGTGACGGACCTGGAAGAACACACAGTACTCCAGGAGGATATACTGACTTTGATGTGCTGGTTTATACCAAGGACAGTATAACGAGAACATGATGGAGACTACATTTAAAAAACAAAACCAAACAAGTGATTTGCTGGTGCTCCCAACTCGAAAAACTACTGTTTTCTAAATCTTTTGTAGTCATTTTGTATTACTTTTAGTATAAATACATGTTAATTTGGATTCATATGTTTTTTTCTGACTTTATGTGCTGGGAAAAGACACTAATTAATCATTCACTTTGAATTCTCATTGGAAATAGGTAAATTCGTGCCAAAATATCACTGTCCTGGTCACAAAGCAAAGTTTAAGTCACTCCTAATACCCTACATTTTCTATAATTTTGAGGCATAAAGAAATTATGAGAAATAACACATACAACACCCAGGAACAAAAATTGTGTTACATAGTGTAATCACTGATAGACAAGTTCCCGGGGTCACTGACCAGATAATCACTGAGACAAGTCGCCCCGGGTCACTGTGCAGATAATCACCGATGAGTCATTCGATAATCACCGGGTCACTGTGCAGATAATCACTGATGAGTCGTTCCCGGGGTCAATGACCAGATAATCACTGATGAGTCGTTCCCGGGGTCAATGACCAGATAATCACTGACACAAGTCGTTCCCGGGGTCACTGTGCAGATAATCACTGACGAGTCGTTCCGGGGTCACTGTGCAGATAATCACTGAGACAAGTCGTTCCCGGGGTCACTGTGCAGATAATCAATGAGACAAGTTGTTCCCGGGGTCACTGTGCAGATAACAGATGCAGTCTACAGGTAACTGAGGCAGATAGTCAGTTAGGCTATTTGTGCGTCAGCACGAAGCGCCAGCCAACCGAAGACAACAAAACTCACAACAAAAGAGCCGGGAGTCTAGCTGTGGGAGTAAAGTGAGGGGAGGCCTGCAGGGAGAGGCTGTTGGTAAAGATCTGAACCTATCAGTGCTCTGGAAGATGCCATCTACTAGTTAGGTCTGTACCCTCCCCCCCACCGCTCCCCTCCCACTGTGCCTGTTTGTCTCGCCTGTCCTGCTATGACTGTCTGTCACATCCCTATTATTCTGTCTTCTCACTGCCGCTGGTCCTCCAACCCCTCTAACCTCATCCCTCACCCTCTCCCCCCTCGCACTCTCTCTGGTGCACTCTGGAACTGTTACTCTTCTGCTAACAAAGCTGATTTCATCTCTGCCTTTGCCTCCCACCTCTCTCTCGATTTCCTTGCTCTCACTGAAACCTGGCTGTCCTCTGATAACTCTCTAACTCCTGCCGCCCTGTCCTCTCTCTACGTCCTGTCCCATACTCCACGTCTCACTGGATGGGTCTTCTCCTCTCTCCCTTCTTACTCTGTTCTGTCCCCTCTGACCTCTCCTCACTCTCTGTTAACACCTTTGAATTTCATGCTGTCCAACTAACCTCTCCCTGTCAACTCCTGCTAATTGTACTGTACCGTCCCCTGGACCTCTCGCTCACTTTCTTGATGAACTCAACTATCTACTCTCCTCCCTCCCCTCTCTGTCTACCCCAACTGTCTATTAGGTGATTTCAATATCCATCTCTCCAACCCCAGCCACTCTGCCGGATTCATCCCTCTCCTTCAATCCTTCAACTTCTGTCTCTCTCCATCCCCTCCTACCCACAAACCTGTCCGTCAACTGGACCTCACCTTCTCCAGGGCCTGCTTCCCCTCCACCCTCTCTGTCACCCCCCTGGACACCTCTGATCATTATTTGATCTCTTTTTCTCTACCTCTCCCATCTCTCCCTGCTCCTCCTACCCCCACTGTCACCTCTCGCCGTAACCTCCGCTCTCTCTCCCCCTCTGTCCTTGCCTCCACCACTCTCTCACCTCCCTCCTATCGACTCCTCCCAACTCTGTAGACTCTACTACCTCCAGCCTCTTCTCCTCTGTCCCCTCTTCCCTCGACTCCCCCGTGCCCTCACCTCCTGACCTGCTTGCCCCTCCCCAACCCTGGCTCTCCTGTGCTCCACTCAGCAAGAACCACACTGCAATCTGCTGAAAAGAAATGGAAGAGAACCAAACTCCCTGCTGCCCTAGACCTCTACCGCTCCCTCCTCTCCTCCTTCTCCTCTACTCTCTCTTCTGCTAAATGTTCTTATTTCCAATCTATAATCCAAGCCTCCACTAACAACCCACGTAAACTATTCTCTACCTTCTCCTCCCTCCTCTGATGACTTTGCCTCTTTCTTCTCTTCTAAAATCTCATATATCTGCAAACTCTTTAACACCTATCCCCCCCTGCCGCTCCAACCCCTACACCCACTGCATCCCCTACTAACTCACCCTCCTTCTCCACCTTCACTCCCCACTCAGACTCTGACCTCTCCTCCCTGCTCCAGGGTCACAAACCCACCACGTGTGCCCTGGACCCCTCCCCACTCACCTCTTTCAAGCTGCTGCTCCTGCTCTACTTCCCCTCATCTCCTCCCTTCTCAACACCTCTCTCCTTTCTGGTATCTGCCTTCCCTCTGCCTTCAAACAAGACTCTATCACCCCCATACTCAAAAAACCTACCCTTGACCCCACCTCCCTCCAGAACTACCGTCCTGTCTCCCTTTTACCCTTCCTCTCTAAAACCCTTGAGCTGGCAGTAGACCGCTAGCTCTCTGCTTTCCTGACTAACCACTCTCTGCTCGACCCTCTCCAATCTGGCTTCCGCTCTGCTCACTCCACTGAAACCGCCCTCCTGTCTGTCACCAACTCACTAAAGTCTGCCCGAGCTGCCTTTCTCTCCTCTGTCCTAATTCTCCTCGACCTCTCTGCTGCCTTTGACATTGTTGATCACTCTATTCTACTATCATCTCTCGCTGACCTGGGGATCTCTGGCACTGCTCTGGCCTGGTTCTCCTCCTACCTCTCCAACCGCACTTACCAGGTAACCTGGCGTGGAGCAACCTCCACACCTCACCCTCTCTTAACAGGAGTCCCCCAAGGGTCAGTCTTGGATCATCTCCTGTTCTCTCTCACACCCCTCCCTGGGCCCCCTCATCGCATCCTATGGTTTCTCATACCATTTCTATGCTGATGATGCTCAGATCTTCCTCTCCTTCCCCCCCCTCTGACCCCACAGCTCACATCCAGTTCAAAACTCTTGTACTCGCCTACGGATGCCTGGACCAGACTGCACCCAGCTACTTCCAGACCCTCATCTCTCCCTACACCACCACCCGACCTCTCCACTCCGCCTGCACTAGAAGACTGGCTGTACCTTCTCTATGCTCCCATGCCTCCAGAGCCCGCTCCTTCTCCACCGTTGCCCCGCAGTGGTGGAATGACCTTCCTACGGATGTCAAGACTGCCCAGTCCCTGACCACCTTCCGGCGCCTCCTCAAGACTCACCTCTTCAGACAGCACCTGTAAAACTCAACTCTTCCCTTCTGGACAATATAGCACTCTTCCTTTAATACACTTTAACTTGCACTTATCTGCTCCCTATTGTATTGTATTTAATCCTGCACTTAACCCAATCTGTATTATTTTGTATTTCACTTGCACTCGTATCTAACCCTCATGTAACTATCAACACTATTATCTGCTCGTGTTTTGTATTTGCTCTTATTAGGACTGAAGTCATTGTATTTTGTATCTTGCTCTTAATTGTACTGTAATTCTTGATATGCATTTTTTGTATACAACTGTAAGTCGCCCTGGGTAAGGGCATCTGCTAAGAAATTTAATAATAATAATAGAGCAAGCAGTCCTGTGAGGACTAACTCTGGCACTGTTGAACCTGGTGCAGAGCAAGCAGTCCTGTGAGGACTAACTCTGGAACAGCCACATCCAGCAATTCTTTATACTGTACAAATGGAATTTGCTGCAAAGCCACTTAACAGTTATGTGGTTTTCACTAAGCTTTATTTCTCCCTGAGGAATGAGTGGCAGAGGATATATTCTTATTATATGTATATTAATAAATGGGTGAGTGCTGGAACACACATGTTGGTAAGCAAACGGCTTGTAAAAGTGTGACAGCAGGTTTGACCAGAAGATTGAAAATACCACACCGTGGAATGGACTGAATTGTGAAGAAGGATCCCTAATGAAATATAACAAAACTTTTCAAAATCTTAATGTTTGGCTATTGCCTTCATGTGTAGTTTTGAAAGAAACACATGATACAGCAAACAAGTCCTCATTTTAAAACATCTGGTATTAGGTCAAATAAAGTTGTCAGTTTGCTTGCCTTGCAGTCCAGGAAGTCTGTTATTATTATTATTATTATTATTATTATTATTATTATTATTAATTTCTTAGCAGACACCCTTATCCAGGGCGACTTACAATTGTTACAAGATATCAAATTATTTTTTACAAAGTTACCCATTTATACAGTTGGGTTTTGGGAGCAAACAGGTAAAGTCCTCATTTTCAAAACAGCAGCAGTACTACCAGGACTGAATAAAGACCCTCCGGTCAAGAGTCCAGAGCCCCAACCTTGCAGTCCTTCACACTGTTGCTGCTCCACTTCCTAGGTCACCTCAGTAATGTTTTGGGGGTCAGCAGGAAAGGCAGCCCTGAAGGGGTGGGAACAATTGCACTCCCCAGGGGATCATGAAATTGCTATCAGAAGCAGGGCTTTAAACAGAGATTCCTTTAACGGAGTGTAGTACCAGATAGCATGCTTAAAATGGAAATTCAGGTTTGCAAAACTACTCACTTCACTTCTATATGTTGAATGGCATGGAACATTTTATGGAATTATTTTGTTATTGACAAACCAATATTTAATTAGTTAGGCTGGAATAATAATAAAAAATATCACAAAAATACATTATTTGTTTAGTCTTGATTATTGTACAGAAAAAAATGATCATATTTCTGATGTTTACCATGTAATTAAATTGGGCTGGAGGATGACTTGAATTCAGCTCCCTTTTATTGTGGGAGGGAACAGTGATGTGGTTTTATTTTAAAAAGCTGACTGAGTGTGTATGAGAGAGAAAAAGTTCCTAACTAGGAAGAAACCCGCAATAAATAGGACTTAAAACATGATTTAAGATGATCATGATCAAGTCACTATTTATTATCCTCATTTATTACCATTTCTGGATGTTTAATAGAGTCCCTGCTGGTGAAGGCACAGCCGCACAGTGTGCAGGGTGAGGTCCGAAGGTCCCCGCTGGTAAAGGCACAGCTGGATAGTGTGCAGGGGGCGAGGTCCGAAGGTCCCCGCAGGTAAAGGCACAGCTGGATAGTGTGCAGGGCGAGGTCTCCGAGGGTCCCTGCTGGTAAAGGCACGGCCGCACAGTGTGCAGGGCGAGGTCTCCGAGGATCCCCGCTGGTGAAGGCACGGCCACACAGTGTGAAGGGCGGAGTCCCCGCTGGTGAAGGCACGGCCGCACAGTGTGCAGGGTGGAGTCCCAGCTGGTGAAGGCACGGCCGGACAGCAGGGCAGGGCGATGGTGAAGGTCTCCGAGGGTCTGGTGAAGGCACGGCGACAGTGTGCTGGTGAAAGTGAAGGGGCCGCGACAGTGTGCAGGGCGGAGGCAGAGTCCCCGCTGGTGAAAGCACGGCCGCACAGTGTGCAGGGCGGGGTCCCCGCTGGTGGAGGTGAAGGCAGGGTGAGGTCCCGCTGGAAGGGGCGACAGTGTGCAGGGCGGGGTCCACAAGGGTCCCCACTGGTGAAGGCACGGCCGCACAGTGTGCAGCGGCAGAGTCCCCGCTGGTGAAGGCACAGCCCCACAGTGTGCAGGGCGGGGTCCCCGCTGCTGAAGGCACGGCCGCACAGTGTGCAGGGCGGAGTCCCCGAGGGTCCCTGCTGGCGAGTCCCCACGGTGAAGACAATGTGCAGTGCAGGGGGTGGGGTCCCTGCTGGTGAAGGCACGGCCGCACAGTGTGCAGGGTGAGGTCCCCCAGGGTCCCCGCTGGTGAAGGCATGGCCGCACAGTGTGCAGGGCCGGGTCCCCGCTGGTAAAGGCACGGCCGCACAGTGTGCAGGGCGAGGTCCCTGAGGGTCCCCACTGGTAAAGGCACGGCCGCACAGTGTGCAGGGCGAGGTCCCTGAGGGTCCCCGCTGGTGAAGTCATGGCCGCACAGTGTGCAGGGCGAGGTCCCTGAGGGTCCCCGCTGGTGAAGGCATGGCCGCACAGTGTGCAGGATGGAGTCCCTGCTGGTGAAGGCACGGCTGCACAGTGTGCAGGGCGGAGTCCCTGCTGGTGAAGGCACGGCCGCACAGTGTGCAGGGGGCGGGTTCTCTGCTGGTAAAGGCGCTGCCACGGGTTAGGTAAGTAAAACCGTCAGGGGCTGTTTCTCCTCATCACGCTACAGTGGACCCTGCTGGCCAGTCACCTGGTGAGCTGACCTTTATCCTCCAGAAGCCGGTAGCTGTAAAAGAGATTCTTGGCTTGCTATGGGAGGATGCCCACTGACCTTCAGTCCCTGTTGTGGGGAATTGCTGTGGTAGGGAAGGTAATAGGATAAACTGAAAAAAAATAATTAGCATATATATTACCTGTGAAAACTGTCTCTAAGCAAGCCTGGGCACAGTGGAATTTCTGTAATTAGGCCACTAGTAAAATTACCACAGAGGATGTGCACCAGTAATGTCTTCCCCAATGAAACAGTGAGTGTGTGAAAGATTTCCAATAGAAAAACTGACAAACTCACTGATTCAGGGGAGGAAGAAATTAATAATGCACAATCACAGACTTACAGAAAATGATCCTCCTTTCTCTAGCTTGATCAGAGAATGATAATTAAGAACACAAAATCATGGCATAATAAACAGATAACAATAGTATGTAAATTCAGAGATCACAGTTATTCCTTTAAACTCAACTCGGTTCTTGAATACGTCTTGCAAGGCTGCTGGATGTTCATCTATAAATGGCAACTGGCAAACCTTTCAATGGCAACTTTGTTCAAGTGGCTACAGGATTTTATGGCCAAGACTGGTCAAAGATTGCATGTGACAACAATATCCCAAGCACTCCACAAATTTGGCCTGTATGGATGGGGTGGCAAGAAGGAAGCCATTACACAAGAAACAGTTGTTTGGAATCCTGTTTTTCAAGTATGCAAAAAAAACACTCTGCATGTCATGTGGCAAAAAGTTTTGTGGTCTGAGGAAAGTGTGGTTGCTAGTCAAGTTGCTTAAAGGTAGAATAAACAGGGTGTACAAAATGATTATTTATTTCATCCACCTCTTGTTCAGTTGTTTTTATATCCTTGAAACTTATTTTTAGAAAGTTTGATGTTTGGTTCAAAAATAATGTTCTCTACTTTAGACCATTACAAGATGTTTTAGTTAGTTCCCCACAAGGGCTTTAGCAGTGTCAATTTGAGACTAATTATATTATTAGTCTTCTCTAGCTGTGCATGCTTCCCTACTCGCAATTGCTTTGTGATGGGCTAGTTGAGTTAATTAAGAACATAAGAAAGTTTACAAACAATTTAGCCCATCTTGCTCCTTTGGTTGTTAGTAGCTTATTGATCCCAGAATCTCATTAGGCTGCTTCTTGAAGGATCCCAGGGTGTCAGCTTCAACAACATGACTGGGGAGTTGGTTCCAGACCTTCACAATTCTCTGTGTAAAAAAGTGCCTCCTATTTTCTGTTCTGAATGCGCCTTTATCTAATCTCCATTTGTGACCCCTGGTCCTTGTTTCTTTTTTCAGGTCGAAAAAGTCCCTTGGGTCGACATTGTCTATACAGACAGCATGGGATTCAGCAGTGATGATGTAATGCGTTTCTTGTAAACACTGCAGGGCATTCTGTAAGACTTTCAGCACCCCATACATCATGTATACACCGTCTGCCATAACACTGTCATAAATCTCACCCTTCATGCAAGTCCACGAACCTCAGCTGTGCCTTCGGGGGTCAAGAATCTTACTGGCTGAGAGCATGTCAGTCATTCGAGGAAGCAGCTGGTTGGATACTGACAGGAAAGGCGGCCCAGAAGTGGTGGGGACTATTTCCTTCTCCGGGGGAATACATTTTAAAAGTGCAATGCTCTCTGAAAACAAAGCCTGCAAACAGAGATTTCTTTAACCTAAAGTAGTACTAGATGTTTTAAAATGAAAATGCTACATATTTCTGACCTATATAGAATTCTTTTTTGTCACAATTCCAACAGCAAAACCTTATTATAGCTAAAATTGCTATGCATTGGCAGTCACGGCTAACTTGGCTAAAATTCTGCCTGCTCTAGTTTTTGGTTCAATATCCTTTCTATATTCTCTATTGACACACAAGAAATAATAGTAAAATAGAGCAACATTTAGAAATACTAAAAGAAACTAAATAAATGTAATAAAACATGTTTTGGCTAGAGGTCCTTTTCAATGTCTTCTATCACTGTGTGAAAGAACTCCTAATGGTCCCATTTAGAGAGTGTGTTGATTTTGCAATCATCTTACTGAGGTGTGAATAGCGCTAGTTAATTACCTATGCAAGGAAAAAGTGATAATGAAGAGAAAAACATTGTTTAGACGATTGCAGACTTGGTGAGCTCTTAGGGAAATGTTTTCAGCTATATTAGTTTTATTTTGTTAATCCTGAACAGGTGATCTGTTAGCAGGTTTGCTCTTGACTTTCAATATATAAACAAACACATTGAAGGTTGGAGTTACTGAAGGCAGAGTTTGTGAAAAAAATGTTTTATTACAATTCATATTTTTGATAAATAGTTTGAAAAATACATTTTTTGTGCCAGTTCATGATTAATTTAATATATTTTAAGAGTTAAACATGAAACATTTAGGAGTCATGAACAGATCCTTACATATCAAACCAATGAGACTGAGCGCATTTAAAAAAAAAAACACTTATTCTAAATGTTTGCCATTTATTTTCTTGAAAAGGACTCCCATAGCAGACTCATTGGCTCACATTTTATTGTATGAAAAAGGCGTACATTATGTAATCAAATATGCATTACCATCACTTCATCGATCTGTATGAAATTATTATATGAAAAAGTCCCAATCCCTGTTTTCCTGTGACTGACACGTTTTCAATGTCAGCTTCTTGCGACTTCTTGAATTTGACCGGAAGTGAAGCATTGAAGTATCTGCAAGGAGTGTTCAATAAATATTCTTCTCTAACGGCTTCAAATAAATTACCATTCCAAAATCACATTCACCTTCAATTACTGTAATAATTGAGTTAGCAACACATACTTTAAAAGTCTATAGCACATCGGATCAGTTTAGTAATTTCATTTTAAGCAGCGAAATCGTACAGAATCGAAAAGGATACCAGAATCATTACTATCATGGACTTGGTGTGCAAACTACAATAAGAAATGTGTATAAAACTCAATCTCATCTGCAGACTACAATCCAATCTGCAAACAGACAGCGGTAAAGGATCCCATTTAAAAGTAAATTTGCCAGCCTTGAGCGTTTTCCTGGTAGTAAAGTTCATTGACAAGATTTGAATCCTGCATTCAGCGTCCTTCCCACTGAACACTCAGTAGGTAACTTCTCTCATCAGAGAGGCACATTGGAAAGGGTTCTGCCAGCCAACCTCCATCCTAACTGAGGCTGACCGTATATCTGCTGATGGAAACATTTCAAAACCACTTTCAACTCTCAGGTGGAGCTGTGGCCTGTTAGGATTGTGGGTATTACTAACCAGTCTCCAAATCTGTCTTTTAAAAGGAAGAGAACAAGGTCTGTGTGAAATCTCTGACTGCAGAAAAAAATAAGATTTTATACCTCAAGCAGAAGCAAAAAAAACATCTTGGGACCATTTTGATAACGAGCCTGTGGTTAGTTAACATCAAGTAGCAGATATTGTAAAATGCAAATGGAACCGTCAACAGCTCCAATTATTGGAGATGCATTCACACAGTCTCTTGTTCCTTTGTTATGGGAGGGTAACAGATCTCTCCAGCTATGTCAGTGTACACGCTGTCTCCAGCAGGTGGATGGGAGTCCTGCTGCAGCTCCAGCCATAGACACACATTGCTGCCCCCTCACCCTGTTGTTCTGACAATGCTTTCGGATGCATCATTTCAACCTGGACCCAGAAAAGGCCCCTCTCTGAGTTGTGTCTAGCTGCACGTTTCCTTCCCTACTTTGTGAAACAGTGACCGTGACGCAACCAAACACACACACACAGCTGTTCCAAGTGAATCTCCCATTTAAACAGCAGAACATCAATCCGAAGCACCCCAGCTGGTTACCTCGGATCTTTCTTCCACTCTGGTCACCCGCATGAATCCAGCACCAGCTCAGCGTTCCTGGCTCTCATGTAGAGCTGTAGCCTGCGTGACAGCTCAGGCCCGAGCCGCCTCTCTCTTGCCCCATCCCCGGCCCGCACCGTTATATCCGCTAACAGGTTCACTCGGTCCCGCTCGCAGCTGCACTCCTCGTAGGCCTGAGCAGAGGAAACAGAAGGGAAGAGGAACATGAGCAGTGGTGTCATCATTCTCAATCTGTCTCTCAGCGTGTGAGTGGAGCACGCCAATTGTTTATGGAGCGGGGGAGCGGGGGAGCAGAGCAGCGGAGCGGGGTAGTTGCAGGAGCGGAGCGTGGAGCAAACATTTCCGGTCCGCTCTTTCACAGCACTAAGAAAACCGAGCACAGTTTTATTTTTCTTAAATACATGGAGTTTGCACTATTTTGTCTGGAGCAGGGGAGTGAAGTGGGAATCACAAGCAGTGGAGCGGAATAAAAGAAAGAGCGGATGATATTATGTGCAGTGAGCAGAATTTTGTAAGCATTCTGCTCCGCTCACATTCTCTGCTGAGGAGGGTGTCAAATCCACATCCGATTACAATTGTTAATCACTGCGTATCCCATTTCAATCAATCATGTGACCTTCGTTTTTCTCCCGAATTTAGATTCCGTACCCTCACCGCAGCAATTCCCCACAGCAGCTCAGGAAAACTGAAGGCTCTGATCGGATTATTGTTTTTAGTTTTGAACACCCTATTTATTGCATCTTTATGATACTAACTTGCCCAGCAGTGTGTGTGGTTTGCTTACCTGCAGTAGCAGTTGAGGAGAAGGGTAGACGCTTACTATGGCTGTTGCCATTGCAGGGCTCACTCTGTTGAGCTGCTGGAGCTGCCTCTGCCAGACTTGCCTCAGCCCCGCCCCGTCCTTCTCCACTCTCACCCCTCCAGCCCACGAGCCGTCCGCGCAGAACGACAGCCCCTCCGCCTGCGCCTGCTTCCTGGAGACACACATTGAGACAGGATGCACAAATCAAATCAATTTGTATAACACACTGATGAGGCTGCACTTACAATGTTAAGTTCTGGTCACCACAGCATCAAAAGGATATTGTTAGAGTTCAGCAAAGAGCAACCGGACTAATCCCAGCGATTAAAGGACTGAGCTACGAAAATAGGCTGAAAGAACAGAATCTATTTAGCCTGGAACAAACAAGAATTAGCGGGGCCTGTGGTTGAGTTAATACAGAACTCAAACCAATACTTGAATCGCAGCACAGAAGCCAGGACCAGAGGACACAGTTGAAAAGTGAAGAGAGGCCACAGGGAAGGAGACCCTTCTTCACACAGAGAGTGGTGAGGGGATGGAATGGGTTACCTAGTCATGTTGCTGAAGGAGACCCTTCTTCACACAGAGAGTGGTGAGGGGATGGAATGGGTTACCTAGTCATGTTGCTGAAGGAGACTCTTCTTCATACAGAGAGTTGTGAGGGGATGGAATGGGTTACCTAGTCACGTTGCTGATGCTGAATCACCGGGATCCTTTAACAATTAACTTGCCAAAGTTTTGAGATTATCCAGCTACTAGGAACCAGACGAGCATAAATTGGCCGAATGACCTCTTCTAGTTTGTAAATATTCTTGTGTGTTTATGACAGGACAGCAGAATAATGACGTCCCCAGACCAGGAAGTGGATAGAGAGGCAGACAGGTACTTGCAGGAGGAAAGTGCTGGTGCGCGCATATTTATTTAAAATAACATTATTAAACAAAAACCACACTCACAAAAAAACACTGCACTGCACAGCAAAATAAATGGTCAAACAAAAACAAATCTCAAAAACTGACACCACCGAGTACCATGCTGGTGCTTTCCCGCACGTGTTGCATTTCTTTACTTTTCTTTTTACTTTCGTTTGAATTCTTCCTGCCCTCTCACGAACCTCCTCTCTGTACAACCCCACCCCTGAACAACAGAAGCTGCAGGTTTTTATACATGTGACAATCTCCAGTTTAGCAACATATTAACCTGGAGATGGTCACATTCTGCACAGGGTTTTTATATCTGCATGGTCAACAGTCTCACAAGCTGTCAGGCAGAGATGAGCTGCTAACATCGCCTCTGCCTGACCACCTGTGATACATTAAACGTCTCAGTCGTGGGCACAGTGCATAGGGTGTGCGTTCCATTGTGAATATTACCATGTTCTTCTGATGTTCCATTGTGAATATTAGCATGTTCTTTGTGATGTTCCATTGTGAATATTAGCATGTTCTTCTGATGTTCCATTGTGAATATTAGCATGTTCTTTGTGATGTTCCATTGTGAATATTAGCATGTTCTTCTGATGTTCCATTGTGAATATTACCATGTTCTTTGTGATGTTCCATTGTGAATATTAGCATGTTCTTCTGATGTTCCATTGTGAATATTACCATGTTCTTTGTGATGTTCCATTGTGAATATTAGCATGTTCTTCTGATGTTCCATTGTGAATATTACCATGTTATTTTGTGATGTTCCATTGTGAATATTAGCATGTTCTTCTGATGTTCCATTGTGAATATTACCATGTTCTTTTGTGATGTTCCATTGTGAATATTAGCATGTTCTTCTGATGTTCCATTGTGAATATTACCATGTTCTTTGTGATGTTCCATTGTGAATATTAGCATGTTCTTCTGATGTTCCATTGTGAATATTACCATGTTCTTTGTGATGTTCCATTGTGAATATTAGCATGTTCTTCTGATGTTCCATTGTGAATATTACCATGTTCTGTGTGATGTTCCATTGTGAATATTACCATGTTCTTCTGATGTGCCATTGTGAATATTAGCATGTTCTGTGTGATGTTCCATTGTGAATATTACCATGTTCTTCTGATGTTCCATTGTGAATATTAGCATGTTATTTATGATGTTCCATTGTGAATATTACCATGTTCTGTGTGATGTTCCATTGTGAATATTACCATGTTCTTCTGATGTTCCATTGTGAATATTAGCATGTTCTTCTGATGTTCCATTGTGAATATTACCATGTTCTGTGTGATGTTCCATTGTGAATATTACCATGTTCTTCTGATGTTCCATTGTGAATATTACCATGTTCTTCTGATGTTCCATTGTGAATATTAGCATGTTCTTTATGATGCTACCGAGTGCAGCACAGAGCTGGGTCTCTTCTATCGACTCTGCTGCAGTCCTCACTGCTTCTGGTGCCAAAAATAGATGCTTGTAAATAACTGAGTGCTTGTGGTGTCAATCAATCCTGTTGCAGCCCAGCTGATAATTCTCCAAACAGCATAACCCACCACCATATTGAGAAGGTTTGCACCACTGCATGTGCTGTCAGGAGAAAATGGAGCAAAATGATTCTGTATGAAGGAAGGAAAGCAGCAGACAGCAGCAGACTCTTCTGAGAAGTGGTGTTTGGGACCTGCTGGTAATTAATGGGATGAATTGAAGGCTCTCAGACAGACTAATAGCAAATGGCCTACAAAAATGACTGAACAGACAATGATTAAAGCCTGACTGGGATAGTTAGTGGGAAGAGAGTGTCTTCTAGTGTAGGGATGCAACGGTTATGGTTTTCCCAAACCAAAACAAAACTCATTTTTATAAAATTCCAAATAATACTGACAAATGATAATATTTTGACAAAATATGTTGAGTAAAATAAATCACATTAATACAGTTGTGGAAAAGGCAAGTTACATTTGTATTATTACTTACACAATACAACCTGACATTATTTTTAAGTTGAAGAATAATCTTTTTCGACCTGAAAAAAGAAACAAGGACCAGGGGTCACAAATGGAGATTAGATAAAGGGGAATTCAGAACAGAAAATAGGAGGCACTTTTTTTACACAGAGAATTGTGAGGGTCTGGAACCAACTCCCCAGTAATGTTGTTGAAGCTGACACCCTGGGATCCTTCAAGAAGCTGCTTGATGAGATTCTGGGATCAATAAGCTACTAACAACCAAACGAGCAGGATGGGCCGAATGGCCTCCTCTCGTTTGTAAACATTCTTATGTTCTTATGAAATAAAGCAGATTTATACTTTTGAAAATTAAAGAGTGAGTACATTTACTAAAAGTCCAGATTTTTTTGCAACTCTTAGCCAGTCGCAGACTGAGACACAATATAAAACACTGCCCTTCCTGTTTGTACTGTATTTGTTGCTGTTAAATATAATCTGTAATCACAGTCACCATTGAGCACAATAACATTGCTTTGGGAGACCTTAAATAAAGGTCATGCCAATAAAGCTATCCCTACCCAGGGATAAAACCCTGTGCAAAGGGGATACAGTGGAGGCGGTCGTGCGCACGCGTGGCACACTGCACACTGCATGCGTATCACCCTGCACACTGCATGCGTATCACCCTGCACACTGCACATATATCTGGAGAACCGCTTATCCACTTGTCATAAAACTTGGTAATAACATAATTTTGTTTAAATGATTTGGAATATCAGATACTAGGGGTATAGCAGGGTGTCTGACATGTCTGTTCATCCTGTCACTCTTGCATGTTTGCTTATCATACTGTGATTTCATGACACTGATGCTCCAACTTGATGAATTTACAGACGTCGCGGGGGATGGATTTTACTGACAGGAGATTGAAATTGAAATTGAAAGAGAACATTAGTGTTTTCAATGCTGCGCCCCACGTTTAAGTTACTGCACCCAGACGGCAGGTTTTCTCAGTAGATTGGCCTGTCAGCACTTACCTGAAGGGCCGTTTTGCTACAGCCTTGGTGACAGCACAGACATGCCTGCTCAGCTCCTTCCAGGACTCCAGGAATAGAACTCCAGTGTGTCTCTGCAGCTGCAAGGAGACCAGCACCTAGAGGAGAGCAGCACCCTGAGAAACACTGCCACACAGACCCAGTGCAGTTAACAGTGCGTCTCTGCAGCTGCAAGGAGAGCAGCACCCTGAGAAACACTGCCACACAGACCCAGTGCAGTTAACAGTGTGTCTCTGCAGCTGCATGGAGAGCAGCACCCTGAGAAACACTGCCACACAGACCAGACCGACAGTGTGTCAGCACTCGACACTTTCTGTGTGTAAAACTGAAACAGGTCTTTCCCCAAATAGACAGTCATACACAACAAGGAGCTGGAACTTACTACTATAAAGACACACTGGCTTAACTACCCTGCACACAAGGCTTTAAGGGACCAGTTGGAGTTCAGGAGCTGCTCTTCAGTTCCAGCTGCCTGCAACAGAGATGTGAAATATAGACTAGATCAGCTAAACTGTCTTTATAGAGCCACAGTGCCATCTAGTGATCCGTCACTGGCTCAAGTGTTCTGGTTGTCTGGTAATGCACAGCAGTGCATTAGAGGGTGCTGGTGCGTCAATATAAAGACACATATCTGTGCTTCAGTTACCAGCCCTGCACATGCATTCTTTATACAGACCTCAGATGTGCAGGTTCAAAAGAAATACAGTGATTTCTTTCAGTGATTTCTTTACGCTAGTGTAGTAACAGACATCATGTTTTAAAATGAAAATACACATAAGCCCTGTATAGTGAATGTATGTGCAAGGCATGGAATTATTTTCTTAGCTACAATCACTTACCTCTTCGATATCAGCCTCTGTCACCTCAAGGCCTCTGCCTCTCCAGACCCCTCTCTGAAAACACCTGAAACAAGAGCAAGGCAGTCAACACCTTAAATACAGGCCTGCAGTGCCAGCATCGAGACATGAGCACACAGGACAGCGACACTGAGGATGAGATCTGAGGGAGACAGAGAGATGAGATCTTCTCTTGTAATGATTTAACCATATACCGGGATCTATGGAAGGGTTTGGTAACCTTTCGCTTATCTTCCATAAGCATAGTGCTTAGTGGACACCTGCAGGTCATAACAGATCAATATCGTCTGCTCTGGTAAGAAGGTGGTCTCTTTGAACCAATAGTAAGTATGAATAACTCTAGCTGCTAGTGCAATGAAAAACGTAAAACTCAGTCAAGCACACTGTGGCAGGGCAGAAGCCCTGCATGTAAATATTGTATGTGTTGTAAATAAAGTTTAAATACTTTGAATTTAAGTTTGGCAGGGATGGCTTAATTCGTGTGGAAAGTGGCTGGGTCTTGATTGCCTAATTGATGGTCAATCAAGCCCCAGCCACGTGGTATATGGTTTGATGCACGCACTGCAGGTCCTTTGTTTAAGAGAGAGGGTTCAGAGAAGACGACTGTCCAGCCTGAACAAGGAGAGGGATAATTCAGAGAAGACGACTGTCCAGCCTGAACAAGGAGAGGGATAATTCAGAGAAGACGACTGTCCAGTCTGAATATAGGGAGCGTTTGTTTAAATGACTTGTTTTCTTTCAACCTTTATTTTGTTCCTGTGTTTGTTTGGCTCCTGTCTTGGTAAATAAACATGATTTAAACTGCAGCTTCCTGCCTCTGAGTCTCATTCCTGACGGTACCCAGCCTCGGCCGTGATGCTACCCATTCACACATACAAGCGTTTCAGGCATGATTAACACAGTCTGAACGAGATTGCCCCTTTGAAGCATCTGCACAAGTTAAAGCACAAGTCACCCATTGCCATAGCTGTACATTCAAAACAGAGCTGGTCAGACAGAATCGTATAGAACAGGGGTGCCCAACCTACGGCCCGCCACAGCATTTCATATGGCCCGCGACCTGCTTGCTGGCACAGCATAACTTGCAGTGATTCACGGGTTTTATATTATCATTTTCACGTTTCGCATACAGTACTTGAATTGTTTTTTAGTGTTCCACGCAAGCACATAAACTGGTTACCATTAATACGGCAGCTGGCGTCCTTAGTGATTGTTGCTCTGCAGATGAACTGCATCTCAAATCACTACGGAAACACATGGAAAAAAAACTGGACGCTTTTGGACATGCTCAAATCAGCAAGAGTCTGTCGCTGATGCAATTCTACAAACCGGGTCAGTAAATGTGTATTACTTAGCTACAAAAATGCCTCCAACAAAAAAACGGAAAGCGGACGTTGAATGTCGTGTTTTTCAGGATAAGTGGACTGATCAATTATTTTTTGTGCCTCATCAAAGTAAAGCATTATGTCTCATTTGCAAAGAAACCGTTACAGTGTGGAAGGAATATAATATCAAGCGACACTACGATAAGAAACACAGGGGAAAATACAAGGGACCATAACGGATTGCAAAGATAACGTCTTTGACAAAAGAGGCCGGAGGTTTACAGCAAATGCTAAGGAGGGGACAAGAAGAAAATGCAGCCGCAGAGAAAGCAAGTTACCGCGTTGCTCATTTACTGGGGAGTGAGTGCAAATCCTTTTCTGATGGGGAGTTTATAAAAAAAACTGCATGAATGTAGCGTTATGGAATCTGTAAGTCTGTCTCGACAGACTATCACTCGAAGAATCAAAGATATCGGTACCGCTTTAAAATTACAGCTCAGTGAAAAAGTTGCAAATTGAGAATTTTTCAGTAGCTTTGGATGAAAGCAACAATATTGTGGACAGTGCTCAGCTGCTAATTTTCATTCATGGGATAGACGAGGCGTTTCAAATCACAGAGGAGCTTGCTGTGCTCCAGACACTTCGGACGACTGCAGATGAAGAGTTGTTTCAGAAACTTTCCGATATCACTAAGGGCCTCGGTCTGTCTTGGAATCAACGTGCCGCAGTGACAACGGATGACGCTGAGAACACGGTAGGGAGCAAGACTGGAGTGATTGGTCGGGTGTGTAAGGAGGCTGATTCACACAATGCTGAAAGACTGATGGAGTTGCACTGCATTGCACTGTAAACTCAATCAGGGCACATGGGTTGAATCACTGCTCATTTCAAGCTTTTCTGAAGGAAATGGATTCAGAATATGGGGGCGTGCTTTACCACAGTGAGGTGCGTTGGCTTTGCCGTGGAAATGTCCTCAAACGTTTTTTTGCCCTGCAGAATGAAATCAATATTTTCATGAACGAGAAGTCTAAAAATGTCCCCGAACTCTCAGACCCGGTATGGTTGTGGGATCTGGCGATTCTCACAGATATAACAAGTCACTTGAATGACCTCGATTTAAAACTGCAAGGTAAAGAAAGGCTTGTTTCCCGGTTATACTCAGATGTGAAAGGCTTTCAGGCAAAACTCAAGCTCTTACGACAGCACTCAGACTGGGGTACACTGTCTCATTTTTCGTCCTGCGAAGAACTTAGTCAGGACGAAAATGTCAGTGTTCTATTCCCTTGTGCCCGTATGGTGAAATTACTAGACCTGTTGATTGAGAATTTTGAGGCCAGATTTTCCGACTTCAAGTCACAAGCAAATGACATCCGTCTGTTTGAAACCTCTTTGTTGCGGAGGTGGATAAGCTCCCTGCTTCTCTTCAAATGGAACTTACTGATTTGCAGCGTAGCTCAGGTTTAAAGGATATGTTTCACGAGAAGAAATTGGTCGAGTTTTACTCCCTGCTTCCCAACGATCAATTCCAAAATCTGCAAAAATTTGCAAGACGAATGTGCACAGTTTTTGGCAGCACATACATCTGTGAACAAACTCTCACTCATGAAAATGAATAAGTCTAAGCTGAGGTCCCGATTGACACAAGCACAAGCGTTTCCAACTTTGAGAAACTGGTAGCTGAGAAACAACCTCAAAGTTCTCACTAAGTCAGTAAGTGTATATTTTTCTTTATTCGTAATTTTTACTGTTTTTTTTTCTTCTGTCTTTGGCAATCTGATGCTTGTTTTATTTGACAGGTACATTGTGCTGTGTGACATTTTAACATTTTATTTATTTATTTTATTTTGAAAGAGATAGTCCTCTGCACAGAAACAGGCACTTGCAATCTAATAACAAGCTAAACGCAAATAAATAAATACAGATGACTTTAAATTGGCAAACATTGAAAACTGGAACCAATATTTATGATTCTTTTAAAATCTTATGAAAATATCTTATTTGTTTGGCCCACGCAAGGTTGCCCTTAGGTCTATGTGGCCCACCCATGCAAAAAGGTTGGGCACCCCTGGTATAGAATAAACATTAGGACTGACAGAAGAAATAACGTTAATCCTGAGTGTTGTGACAATTGGAGAAGCAGTTCTCCAGATGGATGTTTGATATGCGTACATACAGCCTCCTCCACTACACCCCCTTCGCGATACCAGCAGAACACATTGAGAGAACATTTACCAGCTGTGTGGTTCACAGCCCAGGACTGCAAGAGTGCCGGTCTTTCCAGGTTCTTTCTGAAGAAAATCAAACAGGAGGGAAGACTTTGAATCAGATACATCATCATCTTGCGGAAGCCCAAGCTGGCTCTGTACCAAGAGAAAACACATTCAGTTTCTAATCTACAAACACGCAGCAGCTGCAATGGCAAACAACAGAAGTCACTGCAAACTGGGGCATTTTTAGAGAGGGACTGTGGGGCTTCTAAAACCTGACAACAAAATGTTAAACCCCACAGTGATCAAATCTAATGTAATGCATAAAGCATACTGAAATGAATTGTAGCTAACAAAATAATTCCATAAATCTTAGCCGTTTTTCACTTCCATAAATTACATAGATCTCAAAACAAAAAGAACACACACATATCAAATACGTATTTTCATTTTAAAACAGTTATCTGGCACAACTCTCGGTTCATCTGTTTGCAAGCCATGCCTTTCAGGACGTCTGGTACAGTTTTCCTGGGCCATTTCACCCCAGCAGTGTCTCCTGGGCATGTTACTGGTAGAAAGCATGTCAGTCAGTAGGGGGAGCAGCTGATTGGTTATTGACAGGAAAGAAGCCAGTGAAGGGGTGGAGACAAATGTCACTCAGGGAAGTGCAGCACTCACTGAAAGCATGGCTTGCAGAGGTTTATTGAACCAGTGTAGTACCATTTACCATTTATGTTTTAAAATAACAATCCTTGTTTACTATAAGATGTATTTCTTTGGACATGTGGGACCTATAGTATGTACCAAATGGAAGTGCAACACAGGTAGGATTGTTAGAGGGGTTAGAGCATTCACAAGAGGTAGGATTGTTAGAGGGGTTAGAGCATTCACAACAGGTAGGATTGTTAGAGGGGTTAGAGCATTCATAACAGGTAGGATTGTTAGAGGGGTTAGAGCATTCACAACAGGTAGGATTGTTAGAGGGGTTAGAGCATTCACAACAGGTAGGATTGTTAGAGGGGTTAGAGCATTCACAACAGGTAGGATTGTTAGAGGGGTTAGAGCGTTCACAACCCAAGAGTAAAATGTTAACACCACTGTGAACGCTGTCAATTGTAACTTCACAAATATTTAACACACAAATGTAATTTAAGAATATGTTTCTACATTCCCTTACTTGGTATGGTGTTTACAATCACAGCGGTTCAGTCTTTGTACATTCTTACTTGGTATGATGTTTACAATCACAGCGGTTCAGTGTTTGTACATTCTTACTTGGTATGATGTTTACAATCACAGTGGTTCAGTGTTTGTACATTCTTACTTGGTATGGTGTTTACAATCACAGCGGTTCAGTGTTTGTACATTCTTACTTGGTATGATGTTTACAATCACAGTGGTTCAGTGTTTGTACATTCTTACTTGGTATGGTGTTTACAATCACAGCGGTTCAGTGTTTGTACATTCTTACTTGGTATGGTGTTTACAAGCACAAAGTGCTTCTGGGGTCAGTTACTCCATACTGAGTTCTTATAATTTTCTCTAAATCTGGCATTGAGCTTGTCTGGAGAATCCAAAGTGCCAGGACTCAACATCTTCTACCTACACACTACCTCAGATTCCATTACACAATGTACACTTACACATTTATAAAAACACAGACCTTATAACAAACACATGTATTTTCATATTTTCTAACAGTACTACACATACATCTGGTAAACAGATCTCTACACTACACACTACTACACAGATCTCTACACTACACACAGATCTCTACACTACACACTATTACACAGACCTCTACACTACACACTACTACACAGACCTCTACACTTACACTAGTACTACACATCTCTACACACTACTACACAGATCTCTACACTACACACTACTACACAGATCTCTACACTACTACACAGACCTCTACACTACACACTACTACACAGATCTCTACACTACACACTACTACACAGATCTCTACACTATTACACAGACCTCTACACTACACACTACTACACAGACCTCTACACTACACTACATAGACACTACACTATTACAGACCTCTACACACATACACTACAAAGACACACATTACACAGACCTCTACACTACACACTACTACACACAGATCTACACTACACACTACTACAAAGATCTCTACATTACAGATCACACACCTCTACACACACACTACTACACAGACTTACAGTACTACACTCTCTACACACTACACACAGATCTCTACACACACTACAGATCACTACACTATTACACAGATCTCTACACTACACATTACACAGACCTCTACACTACTACACAGACCTATACACTACACAGATCTCTACACTACACATAGATCACTACACAGATCTCTACACACATGTTATAAGTCTGTTACTACACAGACCTCTACACACTACACACTTACAAAGATCTCTACATTACTACACAGTCATTTCAGATCCCTACACACTGTCAGATCCTGTCATTACACAGACACTACACATACATCAGATCTCTACACAGACTCTACAGAAGCCACACATGTCCTACACAGGGGTGGGGACACAGTTCACTACTACACAGATACACTACTACACAGATCTCTACCCAGGATCACTACACTATTACAGACTACACACTACTACACAGACCTATACACTACACACTATTACACAGATCTCTACACTACACAAACAGACTTTTTTTTTTTAACACTATTACAGGATACACACACAGATATCATGTTTACACAAAATGAAAACACACATACACAGTTTGTGTCAGATCTCAAGATACAACACAGGGTGTTTAATTACACAGACTTCTACTCTACATTATCATACACCCTACACAGTACACCACACAACAGATCTACACCTAAGTCTGAACTTCCTTGGTCATTTCATCCCAGCAGTGTCTCCTGTCATTAGGGGAAGAAGCCAGCATGTCCTGAAGGGGTGGGGACAAGTTCACTCTAGAGATGAAGTGACCCAGGAAGTGCAAGACAGTGTAAAAGAAAGGCTTGCAAACAGACTTTTTTTTTTTAACCTGGAGGATATCAGATATCATGTTTTAAAATGAAAATGCATGTTTGTGTCATGAAGATTCGGGGTGTTTAATTATTAAGATTATCATCCCCTGGGTCAAATTAACTGTGAAATCCAACTTCAATACTTCAAAAGTTCAAATATATGATGAAGGTGCATCCATAACGATATACAACAACGATATGTATCCATAACGATATACAACAACGATATGTATCCATAACGATATACAACAACGATATGTATCCATAACGATATACAACAACGATATGTATCCATAACGATATACAACAACGATATGTATCCATAACGATATACAACAACTCTGGAAAAGTAACGCAGTTGTATTGAATACAGAATAGCTAGAGGAGTAAATAAGTGATTCAGTCATGCAGTACAGAGTTACAGAATGGGATCAATCAGAGAAAATAACCAAACAATCAATCAGTTTAACGTGTTAGAGCCCTCCAGTCTGTGGTAATGTCATGTGAAGCTGTTTATACTCATTAGAAGTTGGTTGAGGATTTGGTCCCTTAACAGTGGAGCGAGGAGGGGTGGGGCAGAGACGAGGAAACTCAAAACACAGAGAGAGTTTGAGACGATGAAACTCAAAAAGACAGAGAGTTCTGTTGGTTCCAGTCCAGTTTCACTGGTCCAATTGTCTTTCCAGATCAAGCATCTTCTTGGGTTAATTATTCCAATGTACCCTTTAATTAAAGCTTGACATCAGCGCTCTCCACTCTGTTAACAGAAGGTCCTTACTTTTATACCCCAGGGGTGGGGTCTCAATGGTAACCTTATTCTCCTCTAACGTTACAGGTTTCCAGATGAGGTTTTACACAGTCACTGCAATGCTTTATATTCATCACTTTACAGTTGAAAGAATGTTCAACAAGCTTTTTACAAATCTATTGTTTGTCATTTAGATTTGTCTACAAAACATGCGTGCCACAGTGTTCCAGAAACTCTCTCAAACTCAGCATGTTTTTTAAGATTTACAGAAACATTACCAACATATTTAAAACCTAGTTACTTTTTTGAGGGACCAATATACCTTACATTTGCAAAGACAAGTGTTTCTTTAAAAACTGCACATTTGAGAGTGCTATAATAAATGGGTGTGCATGGCAGAGAGTGCATGGAACTGTTGTGTTAGCTGCAATCACAGTAAGGGTTATACCTTAATTTGTACTTGATTTCATGTGTATCATCCTGACACATCTAGCGGGGTGGTGATGAAGGGTTTCTTCAGTAATTGTAACTGGGAAGCACACTGTCAATGGGAGGGCCTACCTGTTTCATGGAGACAGCCATTTCTAGAAACTCCTCCTGAGAAACCAGCATCATAATCTGCTCCTCCTTCACTGAGCTCTCCTCCATCTCTGCCTGCAAGAGATAAACACTGAGAACCAGGGAACCCCTCAACCCCTCCACTGACTCCCCCTCAGAACCAGGGAACCCCGCCACTGACTCCCACTCCTCCCTCAGAACCAGGGAACCCCTCAACCCCTCCACTGACTCCTCCTTCAGAACCAGGAAACCCCTCAACCCCTCCACTGACTCCCCCTCCTCCCTCAGAACCAGGGAACCCCTCAACCCCTCCACTGACTCCCCCTCAGAACCAGGGAACCCCTCCATTGACTCCCCCTCAGAACCAGGGAACCCCTCAACCCCTCCACTGACTCCCCCTCAGAACCAGGAACCCTCCACTGACTCCCCCTCAGAACCAGGGAACCCCTCAACCCCTCCACTGACCCCCCTCAGAACCAGGGACCCCCTCCACCCTCAGAACCAGGGAACCCCTCAACCCCTCCACTGACTCCCTCTCAGAACCAGGGAACCCCTCCACTGACTCCCCCTTCCCCCCTCAGAATCAAGGAAACCCTAAACCCCTCCACTGACTCCCCTCCTCCCCAGAATCAAGGAACCCCTCAAACCCTCCATGACTCCCCACCCCCCCCCCCCCCCCCCCCTCAGAACCAGAGAACCCCTCAACTGACTCCCCCCTCCCTGTCAGAACCAGAGAACCCTCCCACCGTGAAATTGTCCCCACCCCTTCACTGGTTTCTTTTCTTTCAATAACCAACCCGCTGCTTCCCCTATTGACTGATATGCTTTCAGCCAGTAACATGACCCAGAAGACACTGCTGAGGTGAAATGACGAAAGAAGTTCTGCAATAACTGACTTCCTGGCAGGCAAGGCAAGCAGACTGAGAATGCTTTTTTAACCCAGATGTCTGTTTTAAAATGAAAATACATGTTTTCTATACCATGTGTTTCTTTGAAAACTGCACATCTGATACCTACGTAGCTCATGAAGTTATTATTCTGATAACTACAATTACTTTAAAGTACTGACTGGGGTTAACTTTGTCAACTCCTGTTTTAAAGAATTCAATCAAGCCCTTGCTAATTCTGTTTTTTTCTAGACTAAATGCTCAACTGTTAATATGGCAACGGTAATGTTTAGCAAATGTGTACCTACCACATCCGTGGTGTTGCATTGTGGGATCTCTCTGGTCCAGGTGATGCTGCAGGGAACAGGCTGGGGTTGGATTGTGCTCCTGGACTCCATCATGTGGACAGACTCCCACAGGATTTCAGAGCCAGCCACCTCCAACACAGCTGTGTCACAGGGGCATTTAGGCTGCATTACACCTTGCTTTATATCTGTAGCCTCAAGTCCTTACCAGTCTATATTCCTATACATAGCAACGCAACATTTACTTTCATAGCAACGCTACATCTACTTTCATTTCATAGCAACGCTACATCTACTTTCATAGCAACGCTACATCTACTTTCATTTCATAGCAACGCTACATCTACTTTCATAGCAACGCTACATCTACTTTCATAGCAACACTACATCTACTTTCATAGCAAAGCTACATCTACTTTCATAGCAACGCTACATCTACTTTCATAGCAACGTGGAAATATGAGTTCTGGTTGTAAATCTCCCTCTCGATCTGTGAGGGCGTTAAGTAGCGAAAGGGAAAGGCTTTGGACAGGTTGTCCTGACAGTTCATTCCCTGGGTCGGGAAGTCAGTCAGCCTGGAAAAAGGCAAGACTCTGTTGCAGGAACGTATTGACCTGGAAGGTAAACGAGGTAGCAGCTGCAGGAAATAGAGCCAGCTGCAATCGTTTACCAAGGGGTCATGCATAATCGCATAAAGGGGCCGGAGATTTGTAAATCTTTTCCTTCACTTGGGTTTCTGAGAGACGAGGAAACTGGAAGGACCGGGAGATTTCCCCAAACTAAAAAATAGAGAAAGGAGTTTGTGAATGTTTTGTTTGTTTTGTCTGTTTAGTAACTGTCTGTGTTTTTGTTATATAGCACTGGACGGCTAAACACCAATCCGGAGCTGTTGCCAAGGGCCAGCACAAAACCGGATCACCACTGCACTACCGTCACGATTAACATTGTTATCAGCACTTTTTTCACCAATAGCACGTACTATATTGTACTTCACTACAAGCACTGAGAGCACTCACTTTGGACCTGTGATCGTGTGTGTGTCTAATTGTGTGTGTTTCGTACTGTGCTTATTGTTTGCGGGACTGCAACCCATTTTCATTACTGTGCGATGCACGTTGTGTATTGCCAGCTCTTTATTATTTACTGGCTGGTCATCAGACCATTGGATTTATAATCATTAAACAAACCATTTCATCCGTACTTTGTTGTCTGTGTGTTCTTGGAATTACTGCATCTGCACCGCACCTGCTATACACCTGCTACCAATTACCACTTTGCCACACAACATTACATCTACTTTCATAGCAATGCTACATCTACTTTCATAGCAACGCTACATCTACTTTCATAGCAACGCTACATCTACTTTCATAGCAACGCTACATCTACTTTCATAGCAACGTTACATCTACTTTCATAGCAACGCTACATCTACTTTCATAGCAACGTTACATCTACTTTCATAGCAACGCTACATCTACTTTCATAGCAACGTTACATCTACTTTCATAGCAACGCTACATCTACTTTTATTCTTTCAGAGATTAGGAGGCAGTGTGGTCTAGTGGTTAGAGCTAAGAGACTGGGAGGCAGTGTGGTCTAGTGGTTAGAGCTGAGCGACTGGGAGGGGGGCAGTGTGGTCTAGTGGTTAGAGCTGAGGGACTGGGAGGCAGTGTGGTCTAGTGGTTAGAGCTGAGGGACTGGGAGGCAGTGTAGTTTAGTGGTTAGAGCTGAGGGACTGGGAGGCAGTGCAGTTTAGTGGTTAGAGCTGAGGACTGGGGGAGTTTAGTGGCAGGCCGAGAGTCTAGTCCAAGAGACTGGGGGCAGTGTGGTCTAGTGGTTAGAGCTGAGGGTCTGGGAGGGAGGCAGTGTGGTCTAGTGGTTGGAGCTGAGGGACTAGGAGGCAGTGTGGTCTAGTGGTTAGAGCTGAGCGACTAGGAGGCATTGTGGTCTAGTGGTTAGAGCTGAGGGACTAGGAGGCAGTGTGGTCTAGTGGTTAGAGCTGAGCGACTAGGAGGCATTGTGGTCTAGTGGTTAGAGCTGAGGGACTAGGAGGCAGTGTGGTCTAGTGGTTAGAGCTGAGCGACTAGGAGGCATTGTGGTCTAGTGGTTAGAGCTGAGGGACTAGGAGGCAGTGTGGTCTAGTGGTTAGAGCTGAGCGACTGGGAGGGGGGCAGTGTGGTCTAGTGGTTAGAGCTGAGGGACTGGGAGGCAGTGTGGTCTAGTGGTTAGAGCTGAGGGTCTGGGAGGGAGGCAGTGTGGTCTAGTGGTTAGAGCTGAGGGACTAGGAGGCAGTGTGGTCTAGTGGTTAGAGCTGAGGGTCTGGGGGGCAGTGTGGTCTAGTGGTTAGAGCTGAGGGACTGGGAGGCAGTGTGGTCTAGTGGTTAGAGCTGAGAGACTGGGGGCAGTGTGGTCTAGTGGTTAGCGCTGAGGGACTGGGAGGCAGTGTGGTCTAGTGGTTAGAGCTGAGGGACTGGGAGGCAGTGTGGTCTAGTGGTTAGAGCTAAGAGACTGGGGGCAGTGTGGTCTAGTGGTTGGAGCTGAGAGACTGGGGGGCAGAGCTGAGGGTCTGGGAGGGAGGCAGTGTGGTCTGGTGGTTAGAACTGAGGGACTAGGAGGCAGTGTGGTCTAGTGGTTAGAGCTGAGCGACTGGGAGGCAGTGTGGTCTAGTGGTTAGCGCTGAGGGACTGGGAGGCAGTGTGGTCTAGTGGTTAGAGCTGAGAGACTGGGGGGCAGTGTGGTCTAGTGGTTAGCGCTGAGGGACTGGGAGGCAGTGTGGTCTAGTGGTTAGAGCTGAGGGACTGGGAGGCAGTGTGGTCTAGTGGTTAGAGCTGAGGGACTGGGAGGCAGTGTGGTCTAGTGGTTGGAGCTGAGAGACTGGGGGGCAGAGCTGAGGGTCTGGGAGGGAGGCAGTGTGGTCTGGTGGTTAGAACTGAGGGACTAGGAGGCAGTGTGGTCTAGTGGTTAGAGCTGAGCGACTGGGAGGGAGGCAGTGTGGTCTAGTGGTTAGAGATGAGGGTCTGGGAGGGAGGCAGTGTGGTCTAGTGGTTAGAGCTGAGGGACTGGGGGCAGTGTGGTCTAGTGGTTAGAGCTGAGGGACTAGGAGGCAGTGTGGTCTAGTGGTTAGAGCTGAGAGACTGGGGGCAGTGTGGTCTAGTGGTTAGAGCTGAGGAACTAGGAGGCAGTGTGGTCTAGTGGTTAGAGCTGAGGTACTGTGAGGCAGTGTGGTCTAGTGGTTAGAGCTGAGGGACTAGGAGGCAGTGTGGTCTAGTGGTTAGAGCTGAGGGACTGTGAGGCAGTGTGGTCTAGTGGTTAGAGCTGAGGGACTGGGGGCAGTGTGGTCTAGTGGTTAGAGCTGAGCGACTGGGAGGCAGTGTGGTCTAGTGGTTAGAGCTGAGAGACAGAGGCAGTGTGGTCTAGTGGTTAGAGCTGAGGGTCTGGGAGGGAGGCAGTGTGGTCTAGTGGTTGGAGCTGAGGGACTAGGAGGCAGTGTGGTCTGGTGGTTAGAGCTGAGGGACTAGGAGGCATTGTGGTCTAGTGGTTAGAGCTAAGAGACTGGGAGGCAGTGTGGTCTAGTGGTTGGAGCTGAGAGACTGGGAGGCAGTGTGGTCTAGTGGTTAGAGCTGAGTGACTGGGAGGGAGGCAGTGGTCTAGTGGTTAGAGCTAAGAGACTGGGGGCAGTGTGGTCTAGTGGTTAGAGCTGAGGGTCTGGGAGGGAGGCAGTGTGGTCTAGTAGTTGGAGCTGAGGGACTAGGAGGCAGTGTGGTCTGGTGGTTAGAGCTGAGGGACTAGGAGGCATTGTGGTCTAGTGGTTAGAGCTGAGGGACTAGGAGGCAGTGTGGTCTAGTGGTTAGAGCTGAGAGACTGGGAGGGAGGCAGTGTGGTCTAGTGGTTAGAGCTGAGGGACTGGGAGGCAGTGTGGTCTAGTGGTTGGAGCTGAGGGACTGGGGGGCAGTATGGTCTAGTGGTTAGAGCTGAGGGTCTGGGAGGGAGGCAGTGTGGTCTAGTGGTGAGAGCTGAGGGACTGGGAGGCAGTATGGTCTAGTGGTTAGAGCTGAGTGACTGGGGGCAGTGTGGTCTAGTGGTTAAAGTGGAGGCAGTGTGGTCTATGTTGGCATCTCTCACACACTCACCTGGGTCAATACAGACGGTCATGTACTTTAAACACTGATCAGGCCGGTAGCATTTGAGCAGCTCTGCTGCTTGCTTTCGTTTTTGCTGTTCCAGTCTCTTCTCCTCCTTCACCCTCTCCCTTTCTCTCTTCTGGGCTTCCCGTTCTTCTTTCTTCTGTTCAGCCTTTATTTTGTCTGCTTCTATTTCTTCCTGTGTTCTTCTTCGATTCCTCTTCCCTGTAGGGCTGGGGGAGTCACTAATGGAACCAGTGGTTGTCTGTGGAAGAGCCAGCGCATCTTTCTCGTGCGTGGCATTGCTCAGTGTCTCATTAACACTTTGGTCATAATGCTCTGCGTTGTTGTTGTTGTTGTTGTTGTTGTTGTTGTTGGTGGTGGTGGTGGAGGTTTCCTTGTCACAGTTTGATAGACGCCATTTAAATTCGGGGCTGACTGTTGGAATTCCAGTCTGAGACCTGTGGAGGTGGTTTTCTGTATCACTTTCTGCTTCAGAGTCTGAGATTTCCCAGGTTTTGGCCCTTTTTATCATCCTGTCAGCTGCATGAAATGTTGACATGCTTAATTATTTTTATCGTATGATTAAGAAGTTACTAAAAGCTACACATTATTTAAATATCACTGATTGGCTATATTTTTAAAAAATGCCAAATTCTGTATACATGTGCAAATTTAGCCAACTGAGTAACGCATTTAACTTTAAACCGCGAGTGGTTTTGCTAAATAGGCTATTTATAAACCCTGCAAGGGAAACTATTTCTACTTTATATGATAAAACATATTAATTACCGAGCTTTAAAATGTATCTGATTTGTCCTGCAATTCTCTTCTACTAAGCTGTTTGCATTTGCGTAGCAGCATGCATTTCACCAATGTTGTACCAGAAAATGCACGACCACGTCTCCGTGACCATTCAAAAACACCACCTAACCAGCACCACTAAATGCAATATAAAGATATTACCTCGTTGAAATTATTGCTAACATTTAAAAATTACACATTCATTCGCTAAACATATTAGTAAATTAACGGTGGAATATATTTCACTGCTGTAAAAAAAAGAAAATGGCGCATCCAACAGAAACAACACCTATTTATGTATGACATTTAAAAACATAACACATCATAAAGATGTGTGTAAATTAGCTGCATCCTTTATAATTTAGACTCTCAACTATACAATCAACCAACCAATCTGTATTTAGAATAGTGCCCGTCACAATAGAATTGTCACAGGGCGCTTCACAGGATGATAAAAGATCAAATTAAAATAAACTGCATTGTCAATTTAAAACAGAATCCAGCAGGCATCCTGAAAAAAAGGTTAATGCAATAAAACATTAAGAACAGAACAATAAGAGGTGCAGAGAAGTATTTTTAAAGATAAATAGACTAGACTATAAAAATGTGTCTTTACTCTAGTTTTACAAACATTCAGAATTCCCTGAAGTTCAGGTTCATTTGCTGACATAGTTTCGTATGATATCAAAGACTAACGCTACAGGTGCATAAAATGTATAAGAAACAACCAACAACGTTATGATATATCCTGAATAGACATACTGAACAAGAAGACGGCGAAAAATCAAGGCAGCAGCAGGCGGAACTAATGTGTTGCAGGGTCTGGTTGTTGGCGGAAGGAATACACTTAGGTTCCGTTCCCAGAGGGTCACGTGTGAAGCTGTTTTGAGGTCAGTATTGCAAGACAGGTTCGGGATTTCTTTTAATATTTAGTTTATCAAAACGAAAATAATATATAGAGAACGAGAAGGGGTTATCTAGAGTTTTCATGTCATAAACAGGCGTGTGATTAAATAAGCGATCGATTCTGTAACATCAAAAAATAGTTTTTTTGTTTTTAATACTGAAAAAAAAGTGTGTATTTCAGTTTATTTAGTTGGCTCGGTTTTTATTTTGACCACTGCAGAATCGTATTGTTAATTACCGTTTCAAACAGTTACAGTGCTATTCATATCACAACGTCATATTTAAAACGTGCTGGCTGTCGTGTCAGAACTACACATTACAACGAGAATGCAACGTGGTATCACGTATTTTCAGGAAATATTATTAGGATAAACAGCAATTAGTTGGGACTTGATTGAAGTATCTAAAAGCTTATAAGGAGCGGACAAGCCCAACACTGTTAGTGCAGCGGAGTAACAGGACGAGTAAAGTTGGAAATTAGGTGCACTTTAGAGTGATCCTGTGAGAGGTGCCTTTATTTTAATGGTGTTGGGATCCCTAATTGAGACCCAAGTCAGTGTTCACTGTTTTCTCATCCCCGTGTGCTGCAGAGTGGAGAATGGCCCCTAAGAAGCGTGTGCGGCTGATCGCCGAGATGGCAAGGAAGATTCGGCAGTACCGTGCCCAAAAGGAGCGCCCGCGGGACTGCCAGCGCTACGCCCTGGACTACAACACCATGACCCGGCCGTTTACTGGGAAGCAGCTACCTGTGCTGGCCTGGGAGGACGTGCGCCAGGAGAGCCGTCTGTTCTCTCTGCTTAGCGGGATGCGCCTGTTCGGTATCGGCCGCCTCTTCACTAGGAAGTCGTGGCTCTGTCAGCACCAGGAGCCCTGCTACTGGACAGTGACCAAGGTCAGGGTGGACTACACTGCCGAGGTAAGGGGGTGGCTGGAGAGTGAACGACGACGTAAAATCCTGGCGTAGAGTCGTGTTTCCTGATACCTCAGACTTCATGTTCTACAATTCTGAAGCTGAATGGGGTATTGGGGTCCATCAGTTATGTATAGCTTCACCCATAACTGTTAACACTCCATAGTGTAAAATTAAAAAATACCAAAATAAACTTAACACGTTCATTAAGTTGTCTTTAGTTTCATATTTGCAATGTCTGCATATCCTGAATTAAGGGAAAAAAAGTGCAGAAAATGATTCTTAGCACAGTAACGGGAATCAGTGAGCTAATAAGAGAAAGCTGTGGATTTTAAAGTCTTGATTAGTAAGCGCTCCTTTTGAGTGGTTTACTTTAGATAACATTTCTGCAGTGCACTTTCATTCATTTCTGCAGTGCACTTTCATTCATTTCTGCAGTGCACTTTCATTCATTTCTGCAGTGCACTTTCATTCATTTCTGCAGTGCACTTTCATTCATTTCTGCAGTGCACTTTCATTTCTGCAGTGCACTTTCATTCATTTCTGCAGTGCACTTTCATTCATTTCTGCAGTGCACTTTCATTCATTTCTGCAGTGCACTTTCATTTATTTCTGCAGTGCACTTTCATTCATTTCTGCAGTGCACTTTCATTTATTTCTGCAGTGCACTTTCATTCATTTCTGCAGTGCACTTTCATTTCTGCAGTGCACTTTCATTCATTTCTGCAGTGCACTTTCATTCATTTCTGCAGTGCACTTTCATTCATTTCTGCAGTGCACTTTCATTCATTTCTGCAGTGCACTTTCGTTTTCTGGGGTGCACTTTCATTCATTTCTGCAGTGCACTTTCATTCATTTCTGCAGTGCACTTTCATTCATTTCTGCAGTGCACTTTCATTTCTGCAGTGCACTTTCATTCATTTCTGCAGTGCACTTTCATTCATTTCTGCAGTGCACTTTCATTCATTTCTGCAGTGCACTTTCATTCATTTCTGCAGTGCACTTTCATTCATTTCTGCAGTGCTTTCATTTCTGCAGTGCACTTTCATTCATTTTTCTGCAGTGCACTTTCATTTATTTCTGCAGTGCACTTTCATTCATTTCTGCAGTGCACTTTCATTCATTTCTGCAGTGCACTTTCATTTCTGCAGTGCACTTTCATTTATTTCTGCAGTGCACTTTCATTCATTTCTGCAGTGCACTTTCATTCATTTCTGCAGTGCACTTTCATTCAGTAGGTTGCAGATGTGCAATTTTGAAAGAGTGTGTTTCAGCAAATGTGTGTTTTTTTAAAACATCTTGTACTACACAACGTTAAAGAAAGTTCCTGACTTCCCACATGCCAGTGCTCACTTCAAACGTGTGGTAATATTTGTTTATATACATTGTTTTTGCATCACCCTGTATAATGACATCATTGTTTGTGCATCACCCTGTATGACATCATTGTTTGTGCATCACCCTGTATGACATCATTGTTTATGCATTACCCTGTATGACATCATTGTTTATGCATCACCCTGTATGACATCATTGTTTGTGCATCACCCTGTCTAATGACTTGAGAGCGAAGTCAGTTGACCTCCCCTGGTCCAGCCCTGGCTCCTGTAGCACACAGTCTGACTCTCTGCCTCTTCTGTAATTCCAGAACATGGACCATGGAAAAGCTTGGGGCATCCTGACATTTAAAGGTGAGGAGCGTGGTACGCCGGCCGTAACACAAGGGTTCTCAAAACCTCTTATTTTGAGCTGTATTCAGTTTAATACACCTTCATCTGTTTGACTTGGTTTCTTCTATATTCTACCTCAGAATTCAGATTGAGGTTCCTGCCATAATCAGAAAAGGAAAAATCAGTCATGGACATGTCAATGCCACTGAAGGACAAGGCAAGGACATGGCTTTAAAATGCTGTTCAAATCCCTGTAGGTTGCACAGTAAAGCCAGCTGTTATAAAGGAAAGACTCTCTGAGAGTAATTGAATTGTAAACTATTCTGATTGCTTTCTATAGGCCAGCTTAGGCACTGTTTTATACTTCTAACCAAGCAGCTTAAATAGTTTTCTTTCCTGCCCTCTTCCTGCACTCAATGATTTTGCTGTAGTTGTAGTTGTCTGCCCTGGACATATGTAATGTAGGCTTCTATAAGCCACTGGGGCTAATCTAGCCCAGGTTACATACATGATGGACTGAAGAACAGCTCCTGAACTAGCGAAAGCACCTTAACGCTCTCACTATCCACTAAGGTAGTGAGTGGTTCAGCCTTTTCCTCTCAAGTACCAGTGTTTCCAGCAGGGACCACCAGGTGTACCAGTAACTGTGCAATCTTAAACTGCTGTTGTAAAACCGAGACCTACCCCATTACAACCAGGTTTGCTGTGTCTGTACTCACTTGTTTGTCGTCTCATTCTGCTGAATGGTTATTAGAAAATGGATCGGGGATTTCCTTTAACCTGATTGGTCAATACAAGGGCTTAAATCTCTGATAAAGAACCGCAAATGTTAGCTTTTCTTTTTTTCAGCTGCTTGAAAGAAAATCTCTGTTCTTAAATTGTACACTCTCTTTGTAAGTATTGTACCTAGAAGCTTTGTATTATTTGGCAATTGGAAATACCCACAATACGTCCACCGCTCTGATGAAGCCCGACTGAAGGCTAAGAGACAGATGGAATTCTGAGCAAACCGCATTACTCACAGAATGATGAGGAAAACGCATGTATTCATTAGCAACAAAAACTATGCTGCATAAAATCACGCAAAAAATAACGGATCCATTTCCTAATAGCAATAGAACCCTTGTAAGATGGCTTTGTCGTCTGATAAGGCGCTTGTCGTTATGTTAGCCTCCCTCGCCTTCGGCTCAGGACGTTTAACGACACGAGGCTGGCCTTACAGACGATAAAACCCTCTTCGGGTTCTCTTGCTTAAATCTATGCAGCTGAAGACTGTAATTAACTCAGCATGTTTGTATTTTACATATTTAGCAAGTGTTGTGTATGGAATTGGTGACTCACCTTTAATTTGTGTGGAGTTGTAATATGGAACTAGCATGCTGCAGTCTCATGCTCAGAGTGAAGTCCTGATCTGACAGCATGTAACACAGACAGCTCTTATGATTACATGTTACTGTTTATTTTTCAGTATAAACAAGTTTAAAGTGAGTTCGTTCTGCTATATTTACAATATTAAATACACCATAGCAAGCACATGGCCATATATTTTAGATAGTGTCATTAGCACAATCTGAGAGTTAAATATAGTGAATGGTGTTTTTTTTTACTGCAAGTAAGCTGCAGTACATTTCACTTTTAATTCCGTTAATTTTTTTAATTTCTTCTCAGCAGTACACTTCCTACATTCCCAAGTATTTCTGTGCGTTCTGCTTTCACATTTCTTCAAATGGTCAGTTTGAGAAATAAACTTTTGTTTTCCCTGCAAGAGCTGACCCTGTTAGTACAAAACTCACGCTACATTCTGTTTTACATTATGGTAATGGTACTCTTAAATGACCGTGTCTGCTTCTTTGGCTGAAGAGATGTTATCAGCTCATCATCTAACTGGGAAATCTGCTGGACAATTAAATTATCCTTAAACTCTTGACAGTAAACAGTATAACTAAATTATTATTATTATTTATTTCTTAGCAGACGCTCTTATCCAGGGTGACTTACAGTTGTTACAAAGTATCACATTACAGATAATGCAGTTATAGAATACAAAACAATCACTAGTAAGTTCAAATGAGAGAAAATAAAAATGACAGTAAATAATTACATTTGAGAGTGATTACGACTAAGAACAGTTAGACTTAAATATTTGGTTATGAGTAAAGTCCATTAAGAGCAAGTAGTAAGTCCAGTAAATGGATAAGAACGATTTCAAATGAGATCAATTACAAAAAACCGTGGATACGGATACCTGTAAGAGTAAAATCAAGCACAAGATACAGGAAATATAATGATGATTAAGGATATGATTTTGTCATAGAGGCCATGGAGGTCACAGAAATCATGAATTTGAACAGAAGTCAATGAAGTCTTGGAAATGGATGTAAAAACATTTGTAGGCGCTTCCTTTATTTCCTTTTAAAAATGTCATGCACTGAATATACAAACCTGCGAGTATCTGTAAATTGTTTGGTTGTGTAGCACACAGCATTTACGTGTAGCTATGCAGGTCAGCGAATGAGATTTGTATTTTGTAGCTGAGCGAGAATGTAAGTGAGCACAGATCAGATGTTACTGTAAAGTCTCGGTTGTGATCTTCACATACATACAGCGCTTGTTAATATATTCTTTTAAACAAGAAAGTGTCTCTTTAGAAAATATTAATGAATACTTACATTTTATTTCTTGAAACTTTTTTTCATACAATGTAGTGTACAAGTAGTCTGTTGAAAATAAATACGCACTTTCTCTAAAACATTGCTAAACAAAATTATTTCCTGCAAACTGTAGCCAAAACGAGAGTTTTATCTGTTTTGTGGTCTTTATTTCTGATCTTTGTGATGCCCCGCTTCTTGGACACGGTGCCTGCCTGTGTGATTTCACTTTTCAACTTCTTTTTTTGGATTGTTTTTATTTTTAAAGGGGCAGTGTTCAGTAGGCTACTCAGAAACAACCAATTTAAACGTCTTGTTCTTATTATTGAAGAATATATACTGTTTCATTTTGAACACTGGAATGAAAACAATTATTTGACATGCTGATTTTATATATATATATATATATATATATATATATATATATATAGCAGACATTTACACAGGACACGCACAGAGAAATAGTAACACAGTTTATTTCAGACACCATCTGTTTCGCTACACTGCCGGTGTGAAAGCCTGCATCATACAGTATTCTTAAATAAAACAAAAAGAATGTTACGTTTGTGTGAAAGGACCTTTAACCAAGTTTTGTACTCTAACATTTAAACTTGCCAGCAGTCAAAAGCAATAGTTTTTTTTTTTTTATTATTGGTATTGGTGTACTATTTAAAAAATCTTGTGTATGTTGATGAAGTGAGGAGCGAGAGATAGAGATCCAAGGCAACAGGGAGATTGGTTTTCTTCCATTTCTTTTCAGCAGAGCGCAGTTCGGTACAAGCCTAGCGGAGCACGGAGGAGAGCCAGGGCTGGGACAGGGAGGGGCGGGCAGGGTGAGGGGGCAAAGGGAGTTGAGGCAGGAGTGAGGGACGAGAAGAGGGTGGAGGTAGCTGAGTCTACAGAGAGTTGGGAGAAGAAGTCGATAGGGGAGGTGCAAGAGAGCAGCAGAGGAGAAGACTGAGGGAGAGAGACAACAGAGGTTTCGACGGAAGGTGACAGGGGGTTGGTGGAGTAGGAAGAGATAAAGTAGTGATCAGAGATATCGAGAAAAATGATAGATGCAACAGATGAAAAGAATCAGTTTGTTGACTCAAAACTTTATTTAGGCACTCTAAGATTTGACTGGCAAAAGACAATGTTGGTTTATTGTTCACAAAGATAACTTGTTTCAGCTTGGTACGGTAACCTTTTCACTTCCTTTTTTTGTTTAATTGTTGCGCTTTTTGCTGCATTACAGCCCTTCGTAAATTATTTTCTTTATTTTAAGTTTCCAGGGTATTTTGTTAATGGCACGTGTGCAACACAAAACCTGTTTTTTATTTTTGTTCAACATTTATTCAACTGTTCATAAAAAAAAAAATTATTCGATCAAATTGTTACCGTCCTTCTTGCACTTAGTTTATTAAAACATGTCATATGCGGTTTTTTTTTTAAATATACAGACTGATGTCATGTCGCATTCATAAATATTGACACATGCTTTTAAAGGGAGAGACAGCATTTTTGTGCCTAACCCCGAAAAAACACTTTTTTGTTGTCGCATTTGCAACCATTTTAGTGTCCGTGTGGAGCATCATAATTTCTCATTTCTCTGTGATTCAGTGGTACAGATTGATCCATTACGATGGTGTGATTGAGGGAGTATTGTGATTGAGGAATCATATCGTACTAAAAAAACAACTGTCAGTGCGTACCAGTTGCAAGCCCGTCACGTACCAGTACCAGTACTGGTACGCAGACCACAGCTTGAAAACCACTGGTCTAAGAAATATCATGAAAAGTTAAGAACAGTAAAAAAAAAAAAAAAAAACAATAATAAGAATAATTCAAGCTACTTAATCTTCTAATTTAGCAAACAAAATGTTACCTGCCATGCACATCCATTCATTATATATGTCTCAAATTTTAGCAGACATGTATTTCCAATTTAAAACGTATCTGGTACTGCATTAGATTAAAGAAATCTCTGTTTGCAGGACATGCTTTCAGATTGCACTTCCTAGGTTGATTGACCTGGAGAATGAAATTGTCCCCACCTCTTCACTGCCTTAATTCCTAAACAACAAGCTGCTTCCCCTAGTGACTGACATGCTTTGCAGCCAGTAACAGACTTCCTGGAAGTCAAGTCATACAAACTGAGGACTTTCTATTACCTCATCATGTTTCAAAGTGATAGTCCATGTTTGCTGTAACGTGCCATTCAAATCGGAACATTCATCCCTGTATAATGGAAGAAAGTGCATGGCAAGTAGATTTCTTTTGTTAGGTTCTCTCCTCTAAATCCTGGGAATGCAGTGTGTCTACAGCGCTGCATGCACCCAGGGCACACAGACTCCTTTTGAATTCATTTTGTTTCATTCTTAGGGAAGACAGAGAAGGAGGTGAAGGAGATAGACAAGGCCATGTACCACGACTGGCGGCTGATTCCTCAACATGAGGAGGAAGAGTTTAAGCACTTCACCCCTATGCCCGAGACAGGTGTGCGCTATGTGCCCTACCCGCCCCTGCTCCGCGCCATGATCCTGGCACAGAGACACAAAGAGGGCATGCCTGTGGGCCAGGAGCCCGCCATTGACCTCCACAGAAATGGGCACTTCCCAAAGGACTATTTCAAAAGGATGGATGCCAACCAGCAGGCAGAAGGGACCCCGGTATGAGGGATCTGGGAACTGGGATCCTGCTGAGAGAACGGGGTGCTGAGAGGACGGGGTGCTGTGCCTCACACCACGTGTTACCAAATGCACAGGGAATGCAATGCAAAAGGGGTTCTAGTTCTGTGCAAATTGATTGAAATGGTCATGTTAAGTCTGTTTTCCCCTTTAGTAAATGTGTAACTGCTGTAACTTTTGATTTCATAAAATAAAATTGACAATTACTGAAGTAAAATAAATAACATACAATTTACACATGACTTTGAGACTTACTCTGACAGTTCAGATAATATAACTGGTGCTACAAGACACATAGTCAGCCACCTGACTATTAGTGAGATGAGGTGTCTCCAGATAATGTTCCTCCCTAACCAATGCAACTCTGCCTGTGTTTTCATAAGAACATCCAAAAAATGCCACATTATATTCCTTGCAGTTTTATAGCTAACAAAATAGTTCCTTAAATGTTTGCCACCATGCACGTACTCGCATGCAGTTTTGAAAGAAGCAAATGTATTTTCACTTTAAAACCGGATATCTGGTCCTACACTAGATCAAAGACATCTCTGTTTGCAGCCATGCTTTTAGACTGCCTTGCACTTCCTGGGAGTAAAGCAGTAACACTGGAAGCCAAGGCAAGCAAACTTGAGAGTGTTCTTCAACCTAGTGTACAACCAGATAGATGTCTGTTTTACTGAGCATTGGAGACCTATGTAATTAATGGAAGTGCAATATGGGTAGGATTTATGCAATTACAATGAATTATTTCCTTCCAATAACCAATCACTTATTTTCCCTATTAACTGACATGCTTTCAGCCAGCAACATGACCAGAAAGAAACTGCTGAGATGACCTAGGAAATGCAAGTTTGACAGATATCCTGAAAATAAAGCATAGAAACTGAAAACTTTCTTTAACCTAATGTCGTAAAATGAAAATATATGTTTGCTGTAGCACGTGTTTGTTGTAAAATAGCACCTCTGACACCTACAGTAGGTATGTTTATGACACGGCTCCACAGTGGGCTGTCCTGTATAAACAGCATTGGTGCAGAGATACCACGCAAAGAATGAATTGACTGTATAAAGACATCCCGCTTCCAAGAGCCTGAGGCATGCCCAGCAGAGGCGTGATGACGATGTCTTCATAGCTGCCCACCCCAGTCCGGTGAGTGTGACTGAGCTGGGAGGCTGTGGACTGTGAATAGAATAATATATGTGTCAAATGTAACATAATTAAAAATATAATATTTATTTAAAAATAAAGATGAAAAACAAGGGCCCTGTTTTAGAGACTGGTGTATGGGGTATATGATACTATAAAAAACCCAATTTTCAAATAATAATAACAAATATTTAAAGGACATAATACATTATTGTCATTATTAAATAATCAGTGGTAGTGGCAGTTTAAAATAATAAGAAATGCATCACTATTAATAATAATTAAAACTGTCTGCCGACTACCTGGAAACGCATTACTAATTATAATAATTAAAACTGTCTGTCGACTACCTGGAAATGCATTACTAATTATAATAATTAAAACTGTCTGTCGACTACCTGGAAACGTTCCCGAGAGCATACTTTGACAGAACCATTCTGCATTCACTTCTTTTCTTTTTTAATGTGGCCCCCATACAGTTCAGCAGTATATATTATAATACAGGTGAGTACGTGACCCCCATGCACTAAACCCATAATGAATACATTTCTTGAATGCCTACAGTAAGAAAATCCAGTTTATGCAATTCTGCACGGTTCTCCTAATGTCAGCATTAAACAAACTCATTTGAGAAAACACTGTGAATATGTTACTATTTTTGTGAGTTTTGTTCAGTTCGGCTTGGATTTCGTGTCTGTTCAAATTCTCTTTCATGTGGTTTATGGTAACCAAATTTCCTCGGTGAAAAATGGGCGTTTTTGTTTCTTCAGTTCACTGATGCCGTAGCAACTCTGAAGCCGTTAACAAAAATAACAGTATATAAAAAACACAATACTAGTTTAAAAATTAAACATCGTGAATTTATCGCAGATCATTATTTTAAGTTTTGTACTTAAAATTCAATATTTTCTTTATATTGTCATCAAGTCAAAACATGTTAAATGTACAAAAAGCCAGATTTAAAAAATGATCAGTTATTTATTACCATTAAACACACGCCATACACATAATTAAAATGGTTATTGGAAAAACATTTTGGAATTGGTTTTAGCCCCCTTAGCAATATTGATTTCTATCTCTCTCTTGGCCTTTCTAACTTCCTTTTTGACTTGTGTTTGCAGTTCCAAGTACTCTTTCTGTGTACTTTGTTTTTGGTCCCTTTTAAACGCTCTGTAAAGTGCCTTTTTTCGCTGAATATTTTTTTAATTGATCTATTAAACCATTTTGGCCATTTTGTTTTAGATTTAGATTTGTCTACTTTTGGGATGTAATTGTTTTGTGCCTCTAGTACTACATTTTTAAAAAACAGTCATCCTTTTTCTGTGGATGTTTTCTCTATTTTACTCCAATCTACTTCTGTTAGTCTCTGTTTCATATCTTCATAGCTTGCTTTTCTAAAATTGTAAACCTTAGCTTTAGTCATTACTTTTGGGGTTTTAAAAAACACTTCAAATGAGACCATGTTGTGGTCTGAGTTTGCCAATGGCTCTCTGACCTCTGTTTTAGTTATTCTGTCTTTGTTATTTGAAAAGACTAAATCAAGGCATGCCTCCCCTCTAGTCGGTGCATTGACAAATTGCATTAGGAAGCAGTCATTTGTCATTTCCACCATTTTAATTTCGTCTGTCGTGCTCCCCACCGGGTTCTCCCTTTTTATGTGGGGGAAGTTGAAATCCCCCATTAGTATGGCTTCTCCTTTTCTACGCGCCTTTCTAATGTCATTGTATAACAGATTACTTTGCTCAGCGTCTGAATTTGGCGGTCTATAGCATGCTCCTATTATTATGCCCTTTGAATTTTTGTCCATTATTCTGACCCATATTTATTCGGCTTTGTTTTCTTTGTCCAGATTTAACACCTGGGCTTCAAGACTATTTCTTATGTATAGCGCTACCCCTCCGCCTCTTCTGTCCTGCCTGTCTTTCCTATACAGTGTGTACCCACTAATATTATATTCGTCTCCATCACTCTCAGACAACCATGTTTCTGTAACACCTATCACATCGTAGTTACTTGTTAGTGCAGTAGCTTCAAGTTCTAACATTTTGTTTCTGAGACTTCTAGCATTAAGATAAATACATTTAATAGCTGTCTTACCTGAGTTGTTGCCCTTGTTTTGATGTGGTCTCCCTTTTGTTTTTTTGTTTTCTCCCCCCTTCCTTTCTAGTTTAAATGCTTCTGGACCTCCTCAAGGATTCTTTCTCCGAGTAGATTGTTAGTCTCTGTTTCATACCTTCATAGTTTGCTTTTCTAAAATTGTAAACCTTAGCTTTAGTCATTACCTATCCAGTGGAATAGAATCAGGTGAAGTAAAAATACTACGGATTGGGTTAACAATTGTGGCAAAATACTTCAAGCTGTTGTGAGCTACTTAAAGCAACACGAATAGTATGGGGTGGGGGATATGGAAAGCCAGCTTTTGAATGAGAAAGAATGTTGGTTTCTTTCAGCCTCAGCTTAACTGCTGAACAGAAGCTTTTTATTCCAACACGGTTCATGCAGGAGCATGAACCGCACCCATTCCATCAGTTCAATGGAAAATGCCACCCTTGGGAGTTTGGGTGTTGCAAGTCATAACCTGAAGCACACAAGTGAAACAGCTTCTTGCTCACATTCACAAAATAAAAACGTTTCTGAATGTTGTCTGCCTGAAAGAAAAAAATAAAATGTTGATATAATACATATCACTCCAGAATACATAAAACAAAACAAAAAACAGACCTTGTAGCACAGAGTTTGACCTAAATGTATTGCTTTCTGTAAAGATATAAAATATATTCAGTGAATTACATTTTATAAATGACCATTTAGAAATAAAAATTGGGCAACGCTGGTTCACATTGATGAAGTTCCTAGTGTTAGGTTTGCACATACTCTTTATTTATATATATATAGTCTAAGCCCACTCTTAAACTCAGGGGAGACGTTCAGGAGGACATTAAGATGTTTCACTGTAAGTGGATCGTTCATGCACTGGGCTTGCAACAGATCCAGATGACTTTTAATAATCAAGAAATTCACATAGACTCATTCGATTTGAAGTTTTAATGAATCAGAGTAGTATTAGTACCCCTTCGGTTTATTAAATGCTAAAATATGGATTGAGTAGTTACAGACTACGTCGAATCCTAACTGACAGGCAATCTGGGCAGTCCAGTGCCTTAACTTCAATACATTTATGGTTACAACATGTTTTGCCCTTAGGCTACGCATGCATAAAACTAAAGACGCCCACCGCTAAGTCCTAAAACATCCAATATATCAATCTCATAGACTAAAACATAAATCATATACCTTATAGCAATGCATCAATATAAGAGAGATATAGATTCCAAATAGGACAGGAACCGTCTTCAAAGGCAAAGACTTCTGAATACGACACCAACAGCAATCAGCTCGATCAGAGATCTTCAGAGCATGGATCACACAACTTGTAGTTAGCAAGTTGGTGACACTTGACTTGGATTTTACCTCGGTTTTTATAGTTTTTTTGCCTCGCTTCTTACGTCAGAAGTCTCAATTAAGTCTTAAACATTAATCAGCCTTAACAGCTCCTGTCCCTCAAGTCAACAACATTCCCAAAATACCTGGCAACTCCCTCCATAAAATTAATTAGCCATCATCCCCTAGTCCATCTCTCCTACATCTCCGAAATATGTAAGGTGAACTTTTGAACTGATGTTATTCTTTCTTGATAACAGAAGGTATTTCTTATATGTAAAATATCTCATTATAGCAACCTTGGATTTCAAACCCCCAAACATTGAAACTCGCATGAGTTGCCAAAAAGTTATTTCCTTCAGTTACCTCCCGCCTGGTACTGCAAGCAAGCAAAGGTTACAAAGATGAATTACCTTCTCTTTAGCAGATCCTACTATATGCCTGACACATACTGGTACTATTATGCTTTGACTGAAGTTTTTACTTTAAGTTAATTTCTGCACTATATTCTTACAGTTCTTCTGTTATAATAAAACATTTACACTTATATTCTGTTTGAATTATTCTAGAATACCTGTGTTTAGCTTAAAGACTACTTTCGGATCAAGCTTGCTTCTCTAAATAAGAGACTTGACTGTGAACATTTGAGTTAATTAAATGAGATTCTCATTTCTGCTTTTCTCCTAAAGGTTATAAACCTTGGCACCAGTAGCTCAGACAAAGACAAGCTTAGCTCATTTCACAGGTGTTTTTTGGTCAGCGTGACTCCAACCTAGCTCCCATTTTACTCAGACTTAGAGATAGAATAATATTTTACTGTTATAACAGAATAAACAGGAATATAGAATGATGTAGCATAACTATATATAAATAAATATATACACATATACACAAAACAACGTGTTGTAATTGTAATGTGACAGGGTTTCTCACGCTTACATGCAGCACGTTTGTATTAATGTAAGCCTTGGTTACTCTACTTTGAGATTTCTGAAACAACAGATGTCAGCATCAAACAAAATTCACTGCAGCTTACTTTCCGGAAGTATTGCACCGCCGCAGTGACGCGACGTGCTCGCCCCCTTCTTTGTTCGGTTTGGGTGGGTGCGTGCGCGCTCTGTTCCCGTCCTGTTTGAGTGTGGTGGTGTGGTTCTGATGCAATAATGATCTGTCTGGTTTTAGCCATTTTTGCGAATATCTTCCAGACAGGTAAGAACAACGTTATGCATGAATTAAAATTGTATTTGTGTACGATATCTGGTTAATAATTTGCCGTCAAAGAGGCCTGAAAGATTTCCCAGAGAGTAGTAGAACACAACGACAAATAATGAACACGATTATAACCTGGTAGTCTACCCATTTCTACTACTCATCGTGGGTGCGAAAATTCTGCATGGAAAAGAAAAGAAGGCATATCAGTCTATGCTTCATTGCGTTGTACTGGCACGCTGCGGCGCTATATCTCAGCAAATCAGCGGTCAGCGGGAGCGTCTGCTTAGTTTCCATTATCACGCTTTCTAATTAAATAACTTTACTTACATAGTGAAATAATTTAAATGCACATTCAAAACCATGCTTGTGTTGACGTGTCGAAATTCTGCAGCCATTACCAAAATACACCCATTCTTAAGTAATGTGTGTAGAAGCGTCCCTTTATTAACCCTTTGTGTACACAAGGAAGTGAGCGGTTAGAAGGGTTCTTATTAAATTGCATTGGGAGTGACTCTTCGTATCAGGCAGCTGACACTTTGGATGACTAGACCCAGCGTGTCAGAACGTCATCAGCATCGTCTGTATTTGTGGGACACACATGTTACATGTAGTTTAATAAGGGTTACAGGGTTACAGGGTTAGGGATACAGCTGATTTTGAGAAACCACCACACGGAATCCAGGGATATTTACTTCTGACTTGTTTGACGTAAGCCTATGAATTAAATAAAACTATACAGATTCGAACTGTAATGAACAGGAACTGATATTTAATAATTAATACAGTATTTAATTCATATAAGTAAAGCTCATATTAGAATACACGTTTGCTGCTGTTTGTAATAGATTTATGAAGTTATTGTAAATATGTAATTCACTATATAACTAGAGCCTCCGTGAAATTATTTTATTAAAATCATTTTTCATTTTTTCACAAATTTCGTTTTATTACAGATACACATTAATAAAACAACTCAAATAGATGTATATCAATAATAGTATAGTATACATCATGTTTTAACTACATACTTTTTTTTGTTAAACATTATGGGGAATTTTTTTTTTTTTTACGTTTTGACATCGCACAGAAATAATTTAGTTACCATAATTTCTAATGAGCGGCAGTAACGGTAACGTACAGTGCCCCACTCTTTTTTAATTAACTGCTTATTTACAGTAAATACTGCCCATGCCCTCTATACAAATACAGTAATATATATATATATATATGTGTGTTTTACACTGCCCTACTATTGTGGGGCTCTCATGATAATTGCACATCCAGCAATCTACCCATTAAAATAAAAACGATAGGAATTGTATTTCAATCCCACGCAGGCTTGGGGTTTCTCAGTATTTAAACACTGAGGAAAACGGATTCATTCATTCAAAACCAAAACAGCATTTGCTCCAGTGCAAAGTTTGCACCACTTGAAATAAAACAAAGAATTAGCATATTAGTAGCAACATACAAAATGTAAGCAAACAATCCATATTTTCCCCCAAAGGAATAAACAGATGCTTAACAATGGTATCTTTTGACTCCCATTTCAGCCAAAAGTTGCAAAATCTGCATATCATTATTTCGTCACTGTCAGCTGCATACACCCCCTCATGCTGAAATTCACAATTTTAATTCCCAAACGACTCGCTCCAAATTATACATCTGCGCAAGTGCTAGTAGAGCTTCCGTTTCCCTTCAGACCGTGTCTATGGTAACGGCTGAGCCTTGACAACTACGATTGCAAGTATTTATTTAAAGTATTTTTTGTATAAACCTCCCAATTTAAAAACGTCAGTCTATGTTTGCTTTATAATGATTTTTTGTTTTATTTCATTTTATATGTTGCATTTTGTTTTATTTCGTGCTATTTCGTATTTGCGAAAAACACAGGGCTCTAGGTATAACTCTATACCTATTTTCATAACTAAACCTATACAGTTAGGAAAATGAATAAGGAATTGACTTTCTCATGATCCTGTTAAAAATCTCCCAGTGCGCCCCTTAAATTTAAAACCACAGTTCTGAGTTTCTAAAACTCCCAGATTCATATTATCATGCGATTGAGAAACGAGTTGTGCCCCTTTCACCCTGGCATGCTGTACCGGGGTCGTGACCCAGTGTCATGCAGGCGAGCTAAGCGTTTTCACACTGCTTTTTGAAGAAGCTGGGTTGACCTGGGTGACCGAAGTACACAATGCTCGGAAGCAGCAACGTTCACATGACCACCCTGTTCAGCTTCTGTAGACTGAACTGTCGGCCCAAATATTGATGAGAGCAAATGTTTCTTCATCCCTGCTGCAATCTGGCTCATGGTGTGTCTCAATCAACAGAAATATGGCTAAACAGAAATGTTCCTTGTGCACATGAAACCTTCACGCAGGCGTGGCTGTTTGTTACTTTGTCTGCTTACAAACTCCCATCGTGCATTTTGTCTCGCTTGACCCACATCTTGAGGTGTCACACTACGCGGGATTGTGACCCGGGTAGCCAGAACCCGGGTCGGGACCCTGGTAGAAGCGCCAGTGTGAAAAGTTATCTACAGTTTTAATGATAAACACATTATACAGTAATTAGCTCTTTGTTTGCTGCTAAAAAAAAGGTTAAAGGTTTCAAAAACTGGGGGCTCCTGAGTGGCGCATCCAGTAAAGGCGCTCTGCGTGGAGTGCAGGATGTGCCCTATAGCCTGGAGATCGTAGGTTCGTATCCAGGCTATGTCATTTGCAGACCGTGACTGGGAGTTCCCAGGGGGCGGTGCACAATTGGCCGAGCGCTGTCCGGTAGGGAGGGCTCAGGTCGGCAGGGTAATCCTCGACTCATCAGCGACTCCTGTGGCTGGCAGGGCGCCTGCGGGTCTGCTGTGGAGCCATTCAGATCTGTGTTGTCCTCCGGCACTATAGGTCTGATGGCTTCGCTGTGGAAACAGCCTGGCAGGGCACGTTTCGGAGGACGCATGTGTCTGCTGCCGGTTCGTTAAGACGGCGCGGGGGTTGCAGCGGTGGACCAAGATCAATACATACAATTGGTGATTCCAAATTGGGGGAAAAAAAGGGGTAAAAAATCCATTGGCGACAACTAAATTAAAAAAAACAAAACCGATTATCTGATACATATTAGACAAACACACCTTTTTCTATTGGACATGGTTCCATAAAACTGTCTTAAAGTAGGGTTTACTGTATGTTGTTTCACTGACACACGAAGTGCACTGTGTTTGTGCTGCTGTCACACGCGTTTTGTTTCTGTGTTTCTGGCAGCATGGACTGGGATTCACGAGCGCACGTTCATCGCAGTGAAACCGGACGGCGTGCAGCGCCGCCTAGTGGGGGAGATCATGCGCCGCTTCGAACAGAAGGGCTTCAAACTGGTGGGGCTGAAGCTGGTGCAGGTAACTTGTGGAATACATTGATTGGTGTGGGACTGCTTACTGGTTACAGCTATGCACAGTGCTGCGAGAGACAGAGATAATTCACTATTCTTCTCTATGTGAATTGACTGTATGTTTAGTGCAGTGTTTTGGTATTGTCCTCTGTGTGAAGTGACTGTATGTTTAGTGCAGTGTTTTAGTATTGTCCTCTGTGTGAAGTGACTGTATGTTTAGTGCAGTGTTTTAGTATTGTCCTCTGTGTGAAGTGACTGTATGTTTAGTGCAGTGTTTTAGTATTGTCCTCTGTGTGAAGTGACTGTATGTTTAGTGCAGTGTTTTAGTATTGTCCTCTGTGTGAAGTGACTGTATGTTTAGTGCAGTGTTTTTGAATGATTCCAATCTGTGTTTGTGTCCTTGCAGGCCTCAGAGAGCCTCCTGAAAGAACATTACTTGGAGCTGAGGAACAAACCCTTTTATAAAGGACTGGTCCGATACATGGGCTCTGGCCCTGTCGTCGCCATGGTAACCAGCCAATTTCTTTATTTTTGATTTAAATAAATATTCACAATACGTGAGCAGTCCATGCGGCACATGTGTGCTTGTCCGGTTCCTAGTAACAGATTGATCTAAAAACTTTGTCGGGGGATTTAAATATTGAAAACGTATCCCTTTAACAGTTTAATTCGCCCTGTCCAGAGTGCTCCAGTGATGGCGCTGTCTCAGTGAGTTTGCTTGTTGCCTTTCAGGTTTGGCAGGGGCTGGATGTGGTAAAGACCTCACGTAAGATGCTAGGAGAGACCAACCCTGCTGACTCTGCCCCCGGCACCATCCGTGGAGATTACTGTGTGGAGGTGGGCAGGTGAGTCGAGCAAACCCTGGGAGGGGAGAGGACCAAACCCTGGGAGAAGAGAGGGCCAAACCCTGGGAGGGGAGGGGAGGGGAGGGAGGGAGAGGCCAAACTCTGGGAGGGAGGGGAGGGCCAAACCCTGGGAGGAGGGAGGGAGGGGGGAGGGGGGGGGGGGGAGGGAAGGAGGCCAAACCCTGGGAGGGGAGAGGGCCAAACCCTGGGAGGGGAGGGGAGGGGAGAGGGCCCAACCCTGGGAGGAGAGGGGGGAAATGAAGGCGGTTATTGTTACAGATGGATACAATCAGCGTATACAGGTCTCCATTTTTTGAATGAGGACCCCAAGAACAGTAACACTGCTGAAGCACTTAATAAAGGTTGTTTATTTATTTTTTTTGTAATATGGTACTTTGGTTTTCCAGCAAATTAAATTAATATTGTTTTCTTATTTTGAAAGATTATTCTTCAGCACTACCAATGATATGCATCACAATACGAGCTGCGTTGTGCTTTTGGTCTTGTATCACAATATGAACCATAAATCTATTATGATAGTGTAATAGTGAACATCATGTAAAGAAAGCATCACGACTCCTCGTGTATCAGTGAATGCTGGTATTGGAAGCCTGGTCTCAGTGGTACAGGCATGAGCGCTGGTGCCCTCTACTGTTAACTGTGTTGTTTGTGTGCAGGAATGTGATTCACGGCAGTGACTCTGTGGAGAGCGCTCAGAGGGAGGTCTCCCTCTGGTTCAAGCAGCATGAGCTGGTCTGCTGGGAGGATGCTGGAGAACCCTGGATCTACGAGTAAAGCACTGACACGCAGCTCCTGGCTGTGCTGAGTGTGAGCTTACACATTGCTTAGGCTTTCATATTTATGTAAAGAATACAGTCATTCGCAGTTTATTTTTGACAGTACAAACCATATAAAGGCCATTCACTAATTCACATTTTTTGTCTAAGCCAGTTTGCAACTAGAAAGCACGCGCACATGTGTACACACACGCACACACACACACTAGCTCGTAGTTGATGGCTAACTGGTTTAGACCATCATATTTGCATTTCCATTCCTCTCTTGTCTCAAACTCCTCACTGCTCGAGGTCAGACTTCTCTTATTTACAAGAAATTATATTATCTTTGCTGTGTCCCATGTTGTCCGTATCACAGCATTATATTTTTAAACAGCTCTTTTGGAATTTTTAATCACACATCATGGGTCATAAATTAACTGGGCAATACATTTCTCAACACTCGGGATCGTTCACCAGGAGAATACAGATGTCTTCTTCTAATGATCGCAGTGTATCCAGATCACGCTCCCTCCTGCAACAGTGCTTGTTTTCTGTTCCCACACTACACCACTCATTTTAATCAGAGCACCAGCATTGCTGCAGGAGGGAGCGTGAACTGGATACACTGTGATCATTAGAAGATATTTTTATTCTCCTGGTGAACGATCCCGAGTAAAAGTTGAAAAGTAATTCCCTAGGTAATTTACGTTTTGTGTGAATAAAACACTGTCTCAGAAATGACCCACCTGAGTTGAATGTACATCACCGCATTGCGTCCTGGGCTGTTGTTGATACTAAAGTTCAGCCATTGTCAGAATCTTGTCTGCGTTTTTCAGATAGGAGGGTAGAAATAGATATCATGTCTGATTTATTTAAAGATTGTTTTGTGATAACCACAGATTATAAATGCATGTCTTGCATTTCTAAAGCAATATTAATTATTGCTTGTCACTTTGTGCTGAAAATCTTTTGATTTTCTATTTAAAGTAAAATAAATCTTCTGGTCTTCTTCCTTCCTGTGTTTGTCTATCTCAGAATGAGGCTGTGTGAGCGATCAGACGCAAGAAGAAACTAGTTTATTAGCATTCTTGAAGTGTGTGTATCCATATAAGAACATAAGAAAGTTTACAAACGAGAGGAGGCCATTCAGCCCATCTTGCTCATTGGTTGTTAGTCGCTTATTGATCAAGCAATCAAACAAGCAATCAAAAAACAACCAGCACCTTGGCACAATGAAGTGTAAGTGATCATTTTAAGCATTGGTTATCATTTCAATTTTCCTTGGTAAAAATGCTTAACTGTTCTTCAAATTACAGTGCAGTTTACTTAAACCAGTTGAATGTTACGAATGACTCTGGGAGTTTTATTTGCTTTACTTTTGTTAACTATTAACCAGGACCATTAAAAATATCAATCAAGTACACATGTTGCTGAAATTCTTGACCTGCTTAACAGAAAACTTTAAACACTAACATAGCACTTAACAATTGGGTACAACTATCACAAAGTAACCTGTCTGGTTGCAGACATTCATTAGACTGCATTACTCTGGGGAAGGTAAGGGAGGCCAAGATTAGTGGCGAGTCAGGGCAGATGCTTCGGCTGTGCCTGAAGTAAAAATAGTGGCGGTGCCAAAGGCGTTATAAAGAATATGCATGGCAGCGGCTGATTTAATTCAGGTCTTTTTATAGTTTTATCTCCTCATGTATGAGTGTTGCGTGTGAAGGATTAGATGAAATAGTCTCCTTTGCAGATACAAGCAACACCCCTCACTCTAACAGGACTCCAGACTCAGAGCAGCCTGTCAGTCTTGGTTCAGCAGGATCTATCAAACACATCCTCCTAGAGCAGTCGCTGGTGTAGCCTTAAAAAACAAATGAATGTTACATACCATATTTCTAATGTTTTGTATTCTCATTTTGTGTGGTTTACATAAAAAATGTATTTGCTGTGACCAAATGTTGATAATTAAATCTGATTAAAGATTAAATCTGTTTAGTGGTCTCTGTGGTTCATTGTTTCTGATATACAGTCAGTGGCTGGTATGTATTCTTTAACAATGCCAATGCTTCTATGTGTAGATCCTCAACCTTTCAAATGAAATCTGGCTGTGAAACTGGTAAATCTAAGAGTTTTAGCTCATGCTGTTTTCAGTGTAAAGATCAATGAAATTGGGTCAAAGCTGGAGCCAAGGAAGCACATGTTTCATGGTGAAATAAAGACTTTGGATGGAATGTGTTTGGTGATGAGCAATGCGTTGTATTTATTAAAATGGCACCAGCTATGTCCACAAGCTGAATGTGTTACTGTAAGTGAACTTGTATGACATTTTCACACAAAGTCAAAGAAATTGGATGATTTTGAAACCAGGTAAATATCCTTTAGCACATTTCTACCAGAATACAGTTTATGAAGACGTAATAACTTATATTTAAATTATATTTGATTATATAGACCCTGATATTGATGTGATAGAGCCACCTGAAATATTTTTATAACATATTGTAGACCCAAATATTGAGGCGATGCAGCCCTCTGAAATGTAATTTTATTAGATGGAAATGACATCACACTAAGATTCCTAGACTGTTATTTGATATACGCCCCCATCTAGAGTGGGGTTAATTAAAATTTTTAGAACCCCGAAATCTTTTCGTGTTCGAGGTGGGGTTGTCTTGCTAATTACCCCATCGCGATGCAGAACATTTATTTAACCCGAAACCTGATCTGAAGATCATCCGAAAACACAAGCAGTGAGCAGCAACATCACAGTGCGCGTCCGTCTTCCAATTATAGCTACAGACCCATTTATTACACCGTGTAACAATTTTTTTTTTTTTTTTGGTTCCTGGGTAGTAAGTGTTATTTCCTAATTGCTTATGCCTCAAAAGTATAGAAAATGGCTATTATTCCCCACAAACTTTGCTTTTGTGACCGGGACAGTGATATTTTGAAATTTACCTATTTTCCAGAACATTCCAGATAGATTCAGTGCTGAGTAAACTTGGAGTAACTTCTAGAACTTTCCAGTAATATAAATAGTAGTATAAATACAGGGGGCCTTAAGCCCACCAGTTCAGTTTAGTTCCAGCTGCCTAAGTGGATACATATCTGCATTTTTTTCTGAGATGGCATCAAGGTCATAGGAGACTTCAAAATGGTGGCATTCCTGATGGGTCTCCAAGGTTTTTACCAAGTTTCCCTGCTATCTTTGCCTTTGGGACAGCAGGGACACCAAGGCACACTACACAGGCGGGACTGGCCACAGCGGACCGAGTTCTCTGTGGGGAGGAACAACGTCAAGTGGGAGCCACTGGTGGACCCCGGAAGGTGCTGATGCCACCACTGCACATCAAATTGGGCCTTATGAAACAATTTGTCAGAGCTCTAGATAAGGAGTCGGCAGCCTTCAAGTACCTTCAAGACTTCTTCCTAAGCTGTCTGAGGCAAAGGTCAAAGCCGGTGTCTTTGTGGGACCACAGATAAAGAAGATCCTGGAGTGCAATGAATTCCCCAAGAAGCTCACTAGTAAGGAGAAAGCGGCTTGGAACAGCTTTGTCGCAGTGGTTCGGGGCTTCCTGGGCAATCACAAGGCCGAAAACTATGTGGAGCTGGTTGAGACTCTGGTGAAGAACTACGGCACAATGGGCTGTAGGATGTCCTCAAAGTCCATATCCTTGATGCTCATCTTGATAAATTCAAGGAGAACATGGGAGCGCACTCGGGAGGAGCAAAGGCGGCGCTTCCACCAGGATATACTGGACTTTGAACGCCACTACCAAGGACAGTATAACTTGAGAACATGATGGGAGACTACATTTGGGGGCTGATTGGGTGAAAGTGATTTACAGTATAATCGTAAATCTCGAAAAACTACTCACTTCTAAATCTTTTGTAGTCATTTTTGTATTACTTTAGTATGAATACATGTTAATTTGGATTCATATGTTGTTTTTTTCTGACTTTATGTGAACGAAAAGACACAAATTCACCCATTTTCTCATTGGAAATAGGTAAATTTCAAAATATCACTGTCCTGGTCACAAAAGCAAAGTTTGTGGGGAATAATAGCCATTTTCTATACTTTTGAGGCATAAGAAATTAGGAAATAACACTTACTACCCAGGAACAAAAATTGTGTTACATAGTGTTATTAGCTGCGCAGTACAGTACACAACAGAGTACCATCATTCTTGCTGTATTCTGAATAAAATAACACTTCAAATAATTGTATTAATGTTATTATTTGTTAGAATTAATCAAACGTAGAATATTTAGGTTGCTATTTGATGTGTTATTTTATTCTGAATACAGCAAAAATGATGGTACTCTGTTGTGTACTGTACTGCGCAGCTAATAATAAATGGTACTGTAGCTATAATGGAAGACGGACGCGCACTGTGACGTTGCTTCTCACTGCTTGTGTTTTCGGATGATCTTCCAATCAGGTTCCGGTTACGTGAATGTTCTGCATCGCGATGGGGTCATTAGCAAGACATTTCGGGGCACATGTGGTCCTAACATACATATTATAAAAAAATATTTTCTGATTGAAAAGTGGTCTGTGCTCCTGTGGAGTGGATATCGTTCAGCCCCCTACAGGATGTTCTGTATGGCGGTGAAGCGGAGGTGTACATACACACACACACACATGCCTGTGTTTCATAACATGAATATGTTTATTACATACAGATAAAGTTCCATGTTTAATGAGTGTATTACATAGCAAAGGGAAAGAAGCGGGGAGATAATCTTACAGCAGTCTTTACAAGAAGCCTCTTCGTACATCAGGATACTAAGCAGCGAGTGTACAAGCCCCTGGGTCACAACAAACAAGGTAGTTTACATACATAACATAGTGGAGAGATAAAGCTGGCCAGCATTCCCCTGGCTTTGCTGCTGGTCACAGCGGGGCAGCAGCACGGACTGAGACTGCCGGTGGTCACAGCGGGGCAGCAGCACGGACTGAGACTGCTGGTGGTCACAGCGGGGCAGCACGGACTGAGACTGCCAGCGCTCCCCTTGCTGCTGGTCACAGCGGGGCTGCACAGACTGAGACTGCCAGCGCTCCCCTTGCTGCTGGTCACAGCGGGGCAGCACGGACTGAGACTGCCGGTGGTCACAGCGGGGCAGCACGGACTGAGACTGCCAGCGCTCCCCTTGCTGCTGGTCACAGCGGGGCAGCACAAGGGTAATGAGTTCTTGTGTAGCTGGTCTGCAGTTTGTAGCAGTAATGAGTTATTGGAGTGCAGCTGGGGTCTGGATTCTAACTCGATGAATGTTGCACCAGCCAAGGAACCGGAGCAACACGACCAAAGCTTGCTAATTAAGAAATGCCACGAGGCAATAAGTTATTGAAATCCCAGGAAGCCAAACGGATCCTGATTCCATTAAACAGTCCTTGCAGTTGGTAAGTCCCATTGCTAAGACTGCTGCTCTCTTTGACTTGGGTGCAGATATTCCCTGTGTGAGCTGCAGCTTCTATTGGCTAGATGTCTGGAAGCAAGTCATCCTGAGCTCTGGCTCAAGAATGTTACACAGCATGGAGGCTGTCCTGCTATAGGGCCAGTGCAGTCTTCTCATCCATAACCATTAAACACTCAAGTGCTGGATTCAGAAGTACTAAAAGAAAATGATTCAACGTTGTTAAAGACTTCTAGTCGAGATGTCTGTCGTCGGAGGTCAGTATTTCTGTTTTCCTAGCTTCACTTCTGACCCCTGTGCTCTCTCCTACTCTCTTGAATTGTGTTTTCCTGTCATTTCCTACATTTGGTTTGCTTGACTATTGTTTTGAGGTTTGGTATCGACTCTGTTAAATGCTTTTTAAAACAATAAATAAATACTTTAAAATAATAATACAATATATACAGTTGTTAGGGTTGTGGATGGCTTTGGCTGCTGTGTTATCTTTCAGAGGTACAGCTAACAAATCCAGTAAATATTACATTTAAATTACCGTCAATTTGTATGGATTTTCAGGTATGAACATGCACACATTATCGTAAACATTTCATTTTTAATGTTTTGTTTTTTTTCCTCAGGAATTAATAAATAAAAAAAACAATCTTGTACATTTTTCAGTCCTGCACTTAAATGCAGAGACATTGAAAACACTAAGGGTTGGTTTCACAGACTGTGATTAGGGGTTAATCTCGGATTACCTAATGTTACTTTAGGTAAAGTAATCCAAAATCAGTGCAAATCAGGGTCTGTGAAACCAGCCTAAAGTCATTCACCCTGTGGCCTTTCTCGTAAGTACTAGAAAATGTACAAAATAATGTTTTCACTCATATACACCTTTACCATAATGTGTGCATCTTTCATACAAGAACACGTGAGACCTAAAAAGCAAAGCAAATGAGGTCAAATCTGGAATTATTCGGTTAACTTTCTAACTGGTTTTTGACACTCCACAGTAAATCTGGTAAAGAGCCAGCTCTGCAAAGCAGCTTTAAAACTGGACTGGCAATTCCACCGACAAAAAAGAGCCAACAGACATCAGCATCACAAATCCCTCCACGATTCAATACAGTGGACTGATTTCTTTGCATCTTTCAAGAAGATTTCATAGCTAGGTGATAATAAATTCAATGGCAAACTTTTTGACTGGAAACCTTTCTCAATGTTGTTTGTCATTGCATTTATTAAGTTCCTTTTAACTTCATTAGCTTTGTTACAAGGTTTGTGGCGAGCCCCTGTAGACCAGAAGCATGGGGGGCTGGACTGGGGGGACAGGGGACAGGGAGGTTCCAGTGGAAGCATGGGGGGCTGGACTGGGGACGAGGATGGGGGACGGGGAACAGGGAGGTTCAAGTGGAAGCATGGGGGGCTGGACTGGGGGGACGAGGATGGGGGATGGGGGACAGGGAGGTTCCAGTGGAAGCATGGGGCTGGACTGGGGGACGGGGATGGGGACGGGGACAGGGAGGTTCCAGTGGAAGTATGGGGGGCTGGGCTGGGGGACGGGGATGGGGGACGGGGGACAGGGGACAGGGAGGTTCCAGTGGAAGCAGGTTTCTCAGTGTTGTTGTTTTTCAGTGGTAGGATGCAGGGTGCTGTTTTGGGGGAGGGGGTGCAGTTCTGTCTGTGTCTGTCTGTCCTCACTCCGGCACATAAGACACCTGCCAGACGATGATGTGGCTGCGCTCTGCCTTGGACAGGGTGGATTTGACCTGCGGAGCCTCGCTGGATCCCTCCTCTGTCTCATCATCCTCGCCATCGCCTGGGACAGAGGCACACATTCAATAGCATCCTGTTAAAGCTGGATTGAGGCCTGGGTCCAGGTGAATTGCTAGTTACACTAGCTAGTCAAAGGAGCGGGTCTCATATATTTAAGTAATTGTAGCTAGCAAAATAGTTCCATACATTTTCTCTATTACATCTAATCATTATATTGGTTTCAAATGTACAGTTTAAAAAGAAACGCTTGTTAAAACATGAAATCTGGCACTACACTAGGTTATAAATCTCTGTTTGCAAGCCAGGCTTTTAGCTTACCTTGGGTAAACTGGAGGGTGAAATTGTCCCCACCCCTTTATTGGCTTTGCTATATAAGAACATAAGAACATTTACAAACGAGAGGAGGCCATTCGGCACATCTTGCTCGTTTGGTTGTTTGTAGCTTATTGATCCCAGAATCTCAACAAGCAGCTTCTTAAGGATCCCAGGGTGTCAGCTTCAACAACATTACTGGAGAGTAAAGTGCTTCTTTAACATTTGAGACCAATGTAATTAATGAGTACGATTTATGGAATTACAATGGCTTCTTTCCTGTCAATAACCAATCAGCTGCTTCCCTTATTGACTGCCATGCATTCAGCCAGCAACATGCCCAGGAGACACTGCTGGGGTGAAATGATCCAGGGAGTACAGCAGTAACAGACTTTCTTTAACCAAGTGCAGTCCCAGATACCACATTTTAAAATGAAAATACGTGTTTACTGTAACTAATGGAGGTACAAAATAGGTAAGATTAATGGGATTATTTTGTAAACCACATTTACTTCAATAGCAAATGTGCTTAGTATTTATCAAGGATAAACCTGCTATACACTGCAGCCTGTGGACTGAGAGGGTCATTTGATTAGTGGATAGTGTTTCTTTGAGTTATACCCATGCAGACTTTTAGATCAAGTTCCTGAAATAAAGGTGAAATACATTAACATGAAATCAGAGTGTCTGTGCTGCGCTACTCACCAATGCGGAAGTCAATGTAGCCCTCTCCTCCACTCAGTACCAGGACGTTGTGCAGGCGCTGGGAGTCGGCTTCAGGGGGTGCTGTGGAGCCAGGGGCTTCTGTTGGGCTGTCGAGAACGCTTCCATTCAGGGTGGCCAGCACGTTGCCTGCATTTTGAAATTTCACAATAACAAATGAAGACCAACTCAAATATTTTTTCCAAAAGCCTAAACCTCCCTTATAAAAGTTGACCACAGTAATATGCTTTACATTCCCTGTACATTCCCATATATATATGTTCTGGTTGGGGACCTCAAGCATCGTAGAAAGAATGCAACGTCAATGTAAAGTAAGGTAAGTAAGCTGGGCTTAGCTGAGTGGGGAACAGAGGGGGGTGATGCTGGGACACCAGAATCACTGTCGAGCCCTCTTAAGGTGTCGTGGGCTAGTCGATGAAACACCAAGGATGGAAGGTACCCACTTGAAGACCCCAGAGAAGTACCCTACGCAGCTCAGTCCAGACTGTTGTCATGCTGATGCGCTAGGGAGGCCGCACTGGGGTTGATCCCTGGAGCCAGCATTGCAGCCATTGTGCATGCTGATGCTTATGTTCTTAAATATATGGGTCAAGTTATGTCAGTCAGACCTCAAACAGGCAGAATTTTCACTGTAGCGGAAAGGTTAAAGCATCCCAGTGATTCTGCCTCAACAACATGACTAGATACCCCATTCCATACCCTCACCACTCTGTAAAGACGTGTCTCCTTCCCTCTGTCTAAATCTAGCTCGGATGAATTTCCAACTGTGTCTTCTGGTCCTGGTTTCTGTGCTTAAAGTATCTGTGTCAACTCCTTTTAAGATTTGAAAGACTTAAATCTTCCACCCTAATTCTTTGTTCTAAGCTAAACAGATTCAGTTTGTTCAGCCTGTAGCCTTAAGCCTGTCTCCATAGCTCTTTCCTTTAAGCCCTGGGATTAGTCTGGTTGCTCCCCTAATTCTTCTTTGTTCTAAGCTAAACAGTCAGTTTGTCCTTCCTGTTCCAAGCCCTTTAAGCCCTGGGATTGGTCTGGTTGCTCCCTAATTCTTCTTTTGTTCTAAGCTAAACAGAGTCAGTTTGTCCTTCCTGTCTCCGTAGCTCTTTCCTTTAAACCCTGGGATTGGTCTGGTTGCTCCCCTAATTCTTCTTTGTTCTAAGCTAAACAGAGTCAGTTTGTCCTTCCTGTCTCCGTAGCTCTTTCCTTTAAGCCCTGGGATTGGTCTGGTTGCTCCCCTAATTCTTCTTTGTTCTAAGCTAAACAGATGTTTGTCCTTCCTCTCTTTCCTTTAAACCCTGGGATTAGTTGTTGCTCCCCTAATTCTTCTTTGTTCTAAGCTAAACAGAGTCAGTTTGTCCTTCCTGTCTCCGTAGCTTTCCTTTAAGCCCTGGGATTGGTCTGGTTGCTCTTAGATGGTCTCTCTCTGGTGTTGTACCTGGCACTGACACGAAGAACTTGACAGCGTCCCGGTGCCCGTGGAAGCAGAGCTGCGCCTGGGCCATGGAGCAGTAAGGGATGAAGCTCCCGGCCGTGCGCTCCGTGCTGTCATCGGCGTACACGTGGATCACTCCTCCCGACCGGCCGCCCTCCAAGGAGGAAGGGGATGTCTTATTGGCTGTAAAAACAAGACACTTAGTTCAGTAAATCTTACCTGTGTTAACTTTCATTATACAGGTCTCAAATGCACAGTAAACTTGTAGTTTTATTTGAAAGCATGATCTGCTACTCTTGGTTGAAGAACTCTCTGTTGCAAGCCATGTTTTTAGACAGTGTTGTGGAGGGTGAAATTGTCTCCAGCCCTTCAATGTCTTCTTGCCTGTTTTTAACCAACTCAAACCAATCAGCTTCCCCTATTGACTGACCATAACATGCCCACTAGACACTGCTGAGCTGCAGTGACATAGGAAGTGCAAGTGTAACAGATTCCTGATACTAAAGCATAAGTAGTTGAAAATGTGTTTCTTTCAAAACTGCACATCTGGGAACTATGTAGCTAATGGAAGAACAACACGGGAGTTATTTTATCAGTTACAGAAAAAATAGCGTTGCCAAAATGTATAATTTTCTCTAGAGTTATTATACAACAAATGTTCCTAAATATTGACATGCTTAGCTGAAACACAGTAAATGCTAAATTGTAGAATATTTAGTTTTTTATGTCCACCTTTTAAATGCATTCTATTTTCACCATCAGTGAATTATCAAACAAAATAAAAACATAAATACATGTAAAAATAACAACAGGCATGTTGAATGTCCCCTTCTTGTATTGGACAGAGAGATCTTTTGCAGAAATATTTCCAATCTTTTTTCATTGAAGACATTTTTAAAAAAACGTGCAGCTCTGTGCAGTGTGTCCGATCATTTACCGGAAGCAAACTAAACTGGCTGTCAGGTTCCTAAGTCAATAAGGCAAACATTTGCTGTATTTATTTTTAAGTGATAAAAATGCATATATTTACACTATTCTTTCAGAAATGGGATGTTTCACGAGGAACGTTAGGATATTATCATAACCCTGGTTCCCTGAAATAGAAATGTAACCATTACCTAATGGATATTTAACCTAAAGACCCTGTAACCTGAATATATGAAAGCTGCATGTAGTGCTTGTGATGTAGTCATGCCCACACCACTGCATTGCAAATGTCATTGACAGATGCACCCTGGAATAAAGCCCACAGAGTTGCCATGCCCTTGAAGGAATGGGCAGTGAGCTTTTCTGGAGGGGGCAAGTTATCCAACTCATAGGCAGTTCTGCATGTGTCTGCTATCCAATTGGACAGCCTCTGCCTAAACAGGGTTTGATCATAGGACTTCGTCCCAGAGCAGACAACACATCATTGGACTGCCTCCAACTTTTCGTCCTGCTAACACAGTACGCCAGGGCCCGCACTGGGCACAGCATATGGAGCTGCAGCTCCCTGACAGACTGGAAGGAAGTGGAAAGAAGCCTCCAAATCCACAGACTGGTTGACATGGAATGCTGAGACAGTGTTCGGCAAAAGGCAGGATCGGTATGGAGCGTAACCCTTGTCCTGGCCTTTGTAAAAATTAAACAGGCTCTCACTAAGGAGAAACCCTGCATTTCGCCCGCTTTTGCGAAGGTGAACAATGTCCTTCATAGGGGTCCATGACTGATGTTGCAGTCACGCCCCGAAAGGGAGAGGGACCGTGCTTGAACTGCAGAGAGTAGCAGGTTTGAATGGTAGTAAGCACACAGATGTCCATGGTGCACTGACGCCAATACATCAGATGGCTCCCTGAGAAAAGCAATGTATAGTAAGAATGTACAGTTGCTGCCTCAGCTTGCTAAAAACAGCAACTGGACTGTCAACAAGGCCTGCTCGGTACCAGATTGGGGATAGTAAAACCAGGGTTGGTAGCAGGTCAGCATCGGGACTGTACCAGAACGGTACAGGGTTGGTTTGGTACCAGTTCGGTACCTGTAGCACCAGGTCGGTAAAGTAGTGTACAGTACTACTGCTGCTGCTCTCAAGGGGGCATCTGCTCATGCAATACAACCGGGCGCTCTGTAGACCAGGGCACCTGCAAGACTGCAGTGGCCTCTTAATCAATGGCATAAGCTCTGCTGTTACAGGGACAGCTTAACCGCAGGGGATGCGCCATCTGACTCCACGTCCTCAGATGGGAATGCCAGCTCCTAGAGACGCAGAGTGAGAAATGTGCACAAAACTCGCAGAAAAGCGATTTGATAAAGACAGCAACTGAGCTGTCAACAAGCCTGCTTGGTACCAGACAGGCAGGCTGGCCTTGCATGTGCCACAGGGATAACCCCAAGCATTATGCAATAGCAAGCAATGTACAGTAAGAATGCACAGTAAGAATGCACAGTAAGAATGCACAGTAAGAATGCACAGTTAGAATGCACAGTTAGAATGCACAGTTAGAATGCACAGTAAGAATGCACAGTAAGAATGTACAGTTAGAATGCACAGTAAGAATGCACAGTAAGAATGTACAGTTAGAATGCACAGTAAGAATGCACAGTAAGAATGTACAGTTAGAATGCACAGTAAGAATGTACAGTAAGAATGCACAGTAAGAATGCACAGTTAGAATGCACAGTAAGAATGCACAGTTGCTGTTTAGTACTAGTTCGGTGCCTGTAGCACCCGGTAGGTGCGTTAGTGCGCAGTGGGGGTTACACATCCCCTACGCCCCCACTGCCATTCCAGGCAACGGCCCAGCCGAGGCTGGACGTGTCTGCTGAAGCAGCAACGCCACTGTGTAACAGGGCGGCAGCTCCTATGTACAGCACTCACTGTAAAAGGGCTGTGCAGTATACAGTGCTTACTGTAACAGGGCTGTGCAGTATACAATACTTACTGTAACATAACTGTGCAGTATACAGTACTTACTGTAACATAACTGTGCAGTATACAGTACTTACTGTAACAGGGCTGTGCAGTATACAATACTTACTGTAACATAACTGTGCAGTATACAGTACTTACTGTAACAGGGCTGTGCAGTATACAGTACTTACTGTAACATAACTGTGCAGTATACAGTACTTACTGTAACAGGGCTGTGCAGTATACAGTACTTACTGTAACAGAACTGTGCAGTATACAGTACTTACTGTAACAGGGTTGTGCAGTATACAGTACTTGTAACAAAAAACCCTGCTGTCTCAGACAACACTATCAGCAACGCCACTGTACAGTATGGTACGGGCAAAAGTACTGTACAAAGATAAAAACAGCGTGAGTCGGGACTCAAACCGGGTCCGCTGGTACTGGAGCAGGGATGGTATCGCCACTATACCAACTCTGAACCAAGTCTGAAAGGAGATGAACCGAGCAGACAGTAAAACAAATCGATCGGTTCACAGCCGCACGGTGCCTGAGCACTAGTCCTGTACTGTACAGTACCTTTGCGCGGTACGGTACGGTGGTGGTACCTTCGGTATGGTCCGGTTCAGTGGTACACTCAGTATGGTACGGTTCGGGTACCCCGGTGCAGTAACCTCGTTTGCTGTTCGGTACGTATACCGGGTCGGAAACGGGGCAGGTCTGTGACCCACAGTTACTGCAGAAGCAATATACAGGGATGCCCACCTATATAGATTCAGACAAACCAACACAGCACTAAGACTGGGGAAAGCCTTCTGTCAGAGCCGTGACAGCCTTCACAATGGCACTGCATTGACTGCAGGAGGGACTGTGAACAGTCAGCCCCAAAGCAGAGCTGAGCCCAGAAACTGCTAGTGAATCGGAATGGTAACCTTGTTCGATGTACAGAGTACCGGTGCGTATGGGAGCAGGTCTGGACCTACAGTTACCACAGGAGCGATTTATAGTATTGCGCTCTTGGCTAACCAGGAATTCCGAAAACAGAGGAAAGCCTACTATTAGAGTCCCAGCAGTCTTCACAATAATTTGCAAGCAGAACTAAAGTGGCAACGAGACACCGTGAGTGAAGCTGCAAGCAGCTTAGCCCGAAGCACGTGTCTTGGTCTAACGCAGGTCTGCGAGCCCAACAGCTGCACTCGAATTTCTGTGAAAAAAACAGAAAAATACACACGGAAAAACTAATTCTCATACAAAACAGTAATAACTCGATTTAATATAAATTTCATAACAAAACACGAAAATAAAATTTAAACTTCAAAACGAAGCTAGCAGCCTGAGAGAGAGAACACAAGTATATGACTTAAGGTTGTTCGATCCTGGGGAAGTGGTGGCGGAGCAGCCGGCTTGGCACGGGGCACAAGGCCGCTGCGGGACTAACGATAACCACGACTAAGTGCACAATATGTGTAAGTAGTAATTACTATAAGCACATAACAATAATCGCATTAATAGTGTAATTACACAAGTGAAAAAGCAGATATAAGTAATGACACTTATCTGTTTGTAGAGCTCTCCCGTTCAGGTCGGATGAAAGGAAAAATGATGACGATGTTTGAGTCAGCAGTATTTTATGCCCTTGGGGGCAGGCTCGACTGCGTCACAAGCACTACGTGCAGCTTTGATATATCTTATTCAAGTTTCAGGGTCTTTAGGTTAAATACCCATTAGGTAATTGTTACATTTTGTACTTGATAGAGAACTACATATTACACATATTTTAAAACAAAATCTTGGTGGAATAGTAACCAGTGAACTAAGTTGAGGATCACACTGCACTATTGTCAAATTTTGAGTAATAATGGAGCCACCTTTAATCAGCAGATTTAACAACAATCGTCTTATTTTCTTGTAGTTCCTTAATGGCCTCTCTTTCCAATTTGCTTATATTTGAAATAGGATGTTTTTTTTATAAGTAACGACTAAAGCTAAGGTTTACAATTTTAGAAAAGCAAACTATGAAGGTATGAAACAGAGACTAACAGAAGTAGATTGGAGTAAAATAGAGAAAACATCCACAGAAAAAGGATGGCTGTTTTTTAAAAATGTAGTACTAGAGGCGCAAAACAATTACATCCCAAAAGTAGACAAATCTAAATCTAAAACAAAATGGCCAAAATGGTTTAATAGATCAATTAAAAAAAATATTCAGCGAAAAAGGCACTTTTCAGAGCGTTTAAAAGGACCAAAAACAAAGTACACATAAAGAGTACTTGAACTGCAAACACAAGTCAAAAGGAAGAAAGCCCAAGAGAGAAATAGAAATCAATATTACTAAGGGGGCTAAAAACCAATTCCAAAATGTATTTCCAATATTATAACAGCAAGAGAACATTCAAAGAGGAGGTTAAATGTCTAAGAGACACAAATGGCAAAATCATAGATGAAAAAAAAATAGCAAATATATTAAATGATTACTTTTCACAAGTTTTTACAAAGAAGGATACGGACAACATGCCCCACATGTCGACCTGTTCCTATCCAATTTTAAATAACTTTAGCATAACAGAGGCAGAAGTGTTAAAGGGACTAGGAGCTCTTAAAATAAACAAATCCCCTGGGCCGGATGAGATCCTCCCAATAGTACTCAAAGAAATGAAAGAAGTTTTTTACAAACTGCTAACCAAGATCATGCAACAGTCTCTTGACACAGGGGTTGTACCGACAGACTGGAAAATTGCAAACGTAATACCGATCCACAAAAAGGGAGACAAAACCGAACCAGGTAACTACAGACCAATAAGCCTGACTTCTATTATATGTAAACTTATGGAAACTATAATAAGATCCAAAATGGAAAATTACCTATATGATAACAATATCCTGGGAGACTGTGACAGGGTGGCTGGGCGGTGACGTCAGGACAGAAGCAGGAACTAAAAACACTGACCAAGTCTGCAGTTTTAAACAAAAGACGCGGCGGCACCGTTTTATTAAAAAAATACAAAAATAAAATAAATAGTTCAAACAGAAAAAACTGTGCTCGCAGAGCAAAATAAAAGGTTTAAATAAAACAAATCTCGAACACAAAATATTAAACAGTACAGGTCAGGCTGGGCTGTAGCCTTCACTGATATTTGTTTTTTTAGTTTCGTTTTTCTCTCGCTCCTCGCTCACTCTCTCCGCTCACCCACACCGAGTGCAGTGAGCTGCAGGCTTTTATATCGTGGCCGAGGGGTTTAACTGGCTAGTAATTATTCTATTACCCCTCGGCCACAATCTGCACGAGTTTATTAATTAAACTGCTGTGGATGGGGCTTCCCATCCACACGACTAAACAAGCTAAAAACACACGGCTACGCCGTCATAAATAAATCATAATACAAAGCAAACACAAAACAATCATCTGCACAGGGGCGGAGGGGGAGACCCCGTTCTAAAAATAAATACACACATTTACACAGCAGGGCTCTCTACCGCCCTGCTACATATCCCCTTGTGCAACGCACACTTGGCCCCAACGGCCACCTCCCGCCTCAGTCTCAAAGTCCAGGAAGAGGGGGAAGCAAGGTGTTTCTGGGGATGGCCATGGTGGAATGTCCTCCACCTCCAACTTCTTCGTGGCTAGCAGCTCCCTCTTCCGGGGCTCCCGCCACACACTATCCGGCAGCGAAAATGCTGCAGGGGGAGCGGGTCTCCTGACCTCCCCCCCCTTTTTCGTGGCCGGCAGTTCCCCTCCTTGGGGTTCCGCCACCCATTTCCGCAGCGAAACTGCTGCGGGGGAGCTGGTCTCCTGATCCCCCCTTCTTCGCGGGCCGGCAGCTCCCTCCGTGGGGGGCTCTGGCCACAGTGTTTCCTGCCGCATGGCAGGACCGGCAGGACCCCAGGGCGGCAGAACCCGGGCGCGACCCCAGGCTAAGCAACGACCCTCGGCGACCCCAGGCGAAGCAGGACCCTCGGCGACCCCAGGCGGCAGGACCCGGGCGACCCCAGGCGAAGCAGGACCCTCGGCGACCCCAGGCGAAGCAGGACCTCGGCGAACCCAGGCGAAGAAGTACAGGCAGCAACCCTAGGGAGAAGCAGAGCCGGCGACGACCCCAGGCGACAGCAGCAGCGGTGGACCCTCGGGAGGCGACGGCAGCAGCGGCGGACCCTCGGGAGGCGATGGCAGCAGCGGCGGACCCTCGAGGGGCGACGGCAGCAGCGGGAGCTCCACTTCTCCCTCGTACCCTGTAACTGGTGCGGAGCAACAGGCAGCCCCAGGCGTTGCGGAGCAACAGTCAGCCCCAGGCGATGCAGAGCAACAGGCAGCCCCAGGCGATCCAGGCGTGGCATCCCTGAGCGGAGCGGGCGTGGCATCCCTGAGCAGTGCAAGGCAGGCATCCTTGGGCGGTGCATGGCAGGCATCCTTGGGCGGTGCATGGCAGGCATCCCTGAGCGGTGGCGAACTGGCATCCTCAGGCGATGGCGAACTGGCATCCCTGGGTGATGGTGAACTGGCATCCCCAGGCGATGCACGACAGGGCGGCAGCGGTCCCTCAGGAGGCGACGGCGGCAGCGGCCCCTCGGGAGGCGATTGCAGGAGGGGAGCCAGGACCAGCGGTGGTGCTGGGATTGGCCCTCTTCTCAGCCGCTGCGACCCGGCGGATTTCCCCCTTGCCCTGTTTAGCAGCCTATGCAAGGGCGGCTGCGGACCACCAGCATCTTGTCCCGGTCCGTCCTGTCCTGAAGGGAGAGACAGCTCCTGCTCCTCTCCCTTGGGTGGTGGTGGTGGTGGAGGCAGAGGCAGCTCCTGCTACTCTGCTCCTGGCGACGGCGGCAGGGGCTCCTCCCTTTCTGGCTGCGAAGGCGGCAGGGGCTCCTCCCCTTCTGGCTGCGAAGGCGGCAGTGGGCTGTAGACGTTCGGCCTTCCCCCTCTTGGGTTGTAGCCTTCACTGATCCTGTATTTATTTTTTTAGTTTCGTTTTTCTCTCGCTCCTCGCTCGCTCTCTCCGCTCTAACACCCACACCGAGTGCAGCGAGCTGCAGGCTTTTATAGCGTGGCTGAGGGGCTTAACTGGCTAGTAATTATTCTATTACCCCTCGGCCACAATCTGCACGAGTTTATTAATTAAACTGCTGTGGATGGGGCTTCCCATCCACGCGACTAAACAAACTAAAAACACACGGCTACGCCGTCATAAATAAATCATAATACAAAGCAAACACAAAACAATAATCCGCACAGGGGCGGAGGGGGAGACCCCGTTCTAAAAATAAATACACACATTTACACAGCAGGGCTCTATACCGCCCTGCTACAGAGACTGTCAGCATGGTTTTAAGAAAGGGAGATCGTGTCTAACTAACCTGCTTGACTTTTTTGAGGATGCAACATTGACAATGGATAATTGCAAAGCATACAACATGGTTTATTTAGATTTCTAGAAAGCTTTTGACAAAGTCCCGCATAAAAGATTAATTCTCAAACTGAACGCAGTAGGGATTCAAGGAAATGCATGCACATGGATTAGGGAGTGGTTAACATGTAGAAAACAGAAAGTACTGATTAGAGGAGAAACCTCAAAATGGAGCGAGGTAACCAGTGGTGTACCACAGGGATCAGTATTAGGTCCTCTGCTATTCCTAATCTACATTAATGATTTAGATTCTGGTATAGTAAGCAAACTTGTTAAATTTGCAGACGACACAAAAATAGGAGGAGTGGCAAACACTGTTGCAGCAGCAAAGGTCATTCAAAATTATCTAGACAGCATTCAGAACTGGGCAGACACATGGCAAATGGCATTTAATAGAGAAAAGTGTAAAGTATTACATGCAGGCAATAAAAATGTGCATTATAAATATCATATGGGAGATACTGAAATTGAAGAAGGAACTATGAAAAAAGACCTAGGAGTTTATGTTGACTCAGAAATGTCTTCATCTAGACAATGTGGGGAAGCTATAAAAAAAGCCAACAAGATGCTCGGATATATTGTGAGAAGTGTTGAATTTAAATCAAGGGAAGTAATGTTAAAACTTTACAATGCGTTAGTAAGATCTCACCTAGAATATTGTGTCCAGTTCTGGTCACCTCATTACAAAAAGGATATTGCTGCTCTAGAAAGAGTGCAAAGAAGAGCAACCAGAATTATCCTGGGTTTAAAAGACATGTCGTATGCAGACAGGCTAAAAGAATTGAATCTATTCAGTCTTGAACAAAGAAGACTACGCGGCAATCTGATTCAAGCATTCAAAATCCTAAAAGGTATAGACAATGTCGACACAGGGGACTTTTTTGATCTGAAAAAAGAAACACAGACCAGGGGTCACAAATGGAGATTAGATAAAGGGGCATTCAGAACAGAAAATAGGAGGCACTTTTTTACACAGAGAATTGTGAGGTTCTGGAACCAACTCCCCAGTAATGTTGTTGAAGCTGACACCCTGGGATCCTTCAAGAAGCTGCTTGATGAGATTCTGGGATCAATAAGTTACTAACAACCAAAACAAGCAAGATGGGCTGAATGGCCTCCTCTCGTTTGTAAACTTTCTTATGTTCTTAATCTCTTTTTCTACCAGTTTGGAAAAAGTACTTATAGTAGGATTTGGAACTCCTACCGGAAAAAAAGTGGATTTTTTCTTAAACTTATTCAAGGGATTACATTCAAGTACATCTGTACATGTTGTTGCAAAATAATTTTTTGAATGTAATTGTCTAAAGAACTTGTAACAGTCTATTTTTAGATTAAAAGCATTGAGTCTATTAGTGGGTACAAAAGACAGACCCTTGCTCAAAACTGTTTGTTGTTCCTTAGTTAATGTATAGTCAAATAAGTTGATTGCCGGTATGTCTGACCCCTGGTGGTGATTCTTTGCGTTGGCCTGCATCATCGTCTTCCTCTTTCCTCTCCTTGTTTTCCTTGAAGCACTCCCTGTTGATTCTCTTCTGGGCTGTGACGATGGTCTAAAAACTGGGCCTGCCTGAATTTTGTGAAGATTCTTCTCCTTTAGTTGTATCACTTCACTTTTCAGGGATGCGCTTTCTTGTTTAGTTTGTTCAATTATGAGTAGTGTTAGATCCAGTGAGCATTTATTTAAAACTTCTTCCCATTTCTTTACAAAACTTATATCTTTAGCTCCAAATGTCGGCTTCTTGTTGATTCTCAGCCCTGGGGGGGATTTGTTTCGATCTCCAATATTCCGTGAGGGTGATGGCATGCCAATTCAGTTGGATTGCCTTTTTATTAATGGCTGACCAACAGTACTACTAAGGAAAGACACGGCATTCAATACATTACACATGTTTCTTCTCATGATTTATACGTATCTGTTTAACCTACATGAATACCATGTTTGTTTACAAACACAATCGTTAAACTATTCTATTGTTTACTTGTTATTTTTATCATTGTCATTATTATTCTCTAGTCCCTAATCCATCACAATGCCTGCGCAAAGTAGCTGTGTACACGCATTTGTGACTATCCCTCCAACACAAGCGAAGCAGACACCGTAAAAAAGGTGCAGGGTCTGCTACGAAAATGAAAACAAAAGAAAGAAAAATGTGCAGTGGTTGCAAAGGCAATCCCGGGTTCTGTTGTATTGAACATTTCAATAAATGGCACAGAGCAAGTCGATACTGGCACACGTTTTGATGTTGATTTTTATTTGATAATTACTGTATACTGATTATTATTGTTATTAGCAGCATTTTTGTTTTCATTGTTCAAACAAAAAATAAAAAATAAAATAAAAAACTTGTTTTTATCTCTATATTTAACATGGGTATGTAGTACACAGGAGCATAAAGGGTTATTTGTGTTTTATTCATCATATGTTAACATTTTATAGCAATTACAGGTTTGAAAACATTATTATTATTTTCAAAATCTGGTACCTGGGAAGGGGTTTCATTTTTACGTCTGGAGTTGAAGTGGTTAAAGGTAAAGTAGTGGATAAGAGGTTCAGCATTAACGGTGAGGCAATACCAACAGTGTCTGAGAAGCCAGTGAAGAGTCTTGGGAGATGGTACGATGGGGACCTAAAGAACACAGCTCGTGTGGGAGAAGTGAGACAACAAGCAGTAGAAGGGTTGAAGAGCATAGACAGCAGCGCTTTACCAGGCAAACTAAAACTCTGGTGCTTTCAGTTTGGTCTACTGCCAAGGCTGCTGTGGCCACTGACTGTGTACAAGGTTTCCTTGACAACAGTAGAGAAGCTGGAAGCTTTAATCAGTTCATACATCAGGAAATGGTTGGGAGTTCCACGCTGCCTCAGCAGAGTGGGACTTTATGGTAAAGGAATACTGCAGCTACCAGTCTCCGGTCTAACCGAGGAGTTTAAGTGCGCCAAGGTCAGACTGGAAATGACATTAGCATTTACCATTAGAGTCACATGATGAATGTGTGAGGGAGGCAGCACCTGTGTTGAAAACTGGAAGGAAGTGGGCGGAAAAGGAAGCTGTGGAAGATGCAAAGGCTGCCCTTCGTATCAGTGACATCATGGGGCAAGTTCAGCATGGAAGAGGAGGTCTTAGTCTCAGTTCAGCTCCTCCTACATGGCACAAGGCAGCCCCAGCTCAACGGAGGAAGCTGGTAGTCAACGAGGTGCAAAAGCAGGAGGAGAGGATGAGGTGCGTAAAGGCCGTTTCCCAGGCCAAGCAGGGAGAATGGATGAAATGGGAGAGTGTGGAACAACGCAAGATCGGCTGGCGAGACCTATGGATAATGGAACAGAGCAGGATCAGGTTCCTCATCAGGTGAACATATGATGTTCTCCCAACACCACAGAACCTAAACCTCAGGCTAGGAGAGGATCTGTCATGTCCTTTGTGTTCATCACCAGCAACATTAAGGCACATTTTGACAGATGTAAGGTGGGTCTTAGCCAAGGATGATTTACATGACCAGGTGCTGTGTTGTTTGGACTTAGCATTGGAAGACAAACATAACATGGCCAATAAGTTGCCACCAGTTCCATCAAAACATTACACACAAAGGACAACATTCCTCCATCCAGGGGAGCAACCACGAAGAAGGTATTAAAACCAAGCCTTGTCTAGGACAACTGGAAGCTGCTAGAGACTGGAAAATGCTGGCAGATGTTGGTCAACGGCTTATTTTTCCACCTGAGATTGCCACCACTAACCTTCGACCAGATATTGTCTTGTGGTCTGGATCAGCACGCCTTGTTCACCTGGTAGAGTTAACAGTGCCATGGGAGGATGCTGTAGATGAGGCGTATGAGAGGAAGAAACTGCGGTATGCTCAACTAGCCACTGAAGCGGAACAGCGAGGATGGAGAGTCCGGGTTTACCCAGTGGAGGTGGGTTGTCGAGGATTTGTGGCACACTCTACAACCCGGTTTCTCAGAGACGTCGGATTCAGTGGCCAAGAGTTGTGTCGCACAGTGAAGAACTTATCTGAAGCAGCAGAGAGGCTGTGGTTGAGCCGGAAAGATTCTGGTTGGGGATTTCAAGCACAATAGAAAGAAAGCAACGTTGATGCACATGTAAGTCAGTTGGGCTAAGCTGACTGGGGGACGGAGGGGGGTGATTCTGGGACGCCAGAGTCACCGTCGAGCCCTCTTGAGGTGTCGTGGGCTAGTCGACGAAACACCAAGGTTGGAAGGTGCTCACTTGAAGACCCCAGAGATGTACCCTACTTAGCTCAATCCAGATGGTTATCATGCTGAGGCGCTGGGGAGACCACACTGTGGTTGATCCCTGGAGCCAACATCGCAGCCGTTGTGTGTGCTGATGCGCCAGGGAGGCAAAATAAACTGATCCCTGGAGCCAGCATTACACTTTAGCCATCAACACCAGGCAGAAGGAAATGCAAATGGATGGAAACGCAGATGGATCACATTAGTTTACTGTAAAACTACGTCTTAGTTGATCAAGAACCTTGACGAAGAGTAAAGGTGCGAAGTTTCCAACTACCAAATTAATATTAACCACTTCTGTGCTGCCTAACGTATCTGTTATGTCCTCAAAAATGCTTGCTCAGTGCTGCCTAACGTAAGAGTTATGTCCTAATTAAAAATATGTTTAAAAAAAACACTGGATTGCCGTTTTTTCACTTGGGATCTATCATCTAAAGCTAAGGTTTACAATTTTAGAAAAGCAAACTACGAAGGTATGAAACAGAGACTAATAGAAGTAGATTGGAGTAAAATAGAGAAAACATCCACAGAAAAAGGGTGGCTGTTTTTTTAAAAATGTAGTACTAGAGGCACAAAACAATTACATCCCAAAAGTAGACAAATCTAAATCTAAAACAAAATGGCCAAAATGGTTTAATAGACAAATTAAAAAAAATATTCAGCGAAAAAAGGCACTTTACAGAGCGTTTAAAAGGGACCAAAAACAAAGCACACAGAAAGAGTACTTGGAACTGCAAACACAAGTCAAAAAGGAAGTTAGAAAGGCCAAGAGAGAGATAGAAATCAATATTGCTAAGGGGCTAAAACCAATTCCAAAATGTTTTTTTCCAATATTATAACAGCAAGAGAACATTCAAAGAGGAGGTTAAATGTCTAAGAGACACAAATGGCAAAATCATAGATGAAAAAAAAATAGCAAATATATTAAATGATTACTTTTCACAGGTTTTTTAAAGGAGGACACGGACAACATGCCCCACATGTCGACCTGTTCCTATCCAATTTTAAATAACTTTAGCATAACAGAGGCAGAAGTGTTAAAGGGACTAGGAGCTCTTAAAATAAACAAATCCCCTGGGCCAGATGAGATCCTCCCAATAGTACTCAAAGAAATGAAAGAAGTTATTTACAAACCGCTAACCAAGATCATGCAACAGTCTCTTGACACAGGGGTTGTACCAACAGACTGGAAAATAGCAAATGTAATACCGATCCACAAAAAGGGAGACAAAACCGAATCAGGTAACTACAGACCAATAAGCCTCACTTCTATTATATGTAAACTTATGGAAACTATAATAAGATCCAAAATGGAAAATTACCTATATGGTAACAATATCCTGGGAGACAGCCAGCATGGTTTTAGGAAAGGGAGATCATGTCTAACTAACCTACTTGACTTTTTTGAGGATGCAACATTGAAAATGGATAACTGCAAAGCATACGACATGGTTTATTTAGATTTCCAGAAAGCTTTTGACAAAGTCCCGCATAAAAGATTAATTCTCAAACTGAACATAGTAGGGATTCAAGGAAATGCATGCACATGGATTGGGAGTGGTTAACAGGTAGAAAACAGAAAGTACTGATTAGAGGAGAAACCTCGAAATGGAGTGAGGTAACCAGTGGTGTACCACAGGGATCAGTATTAGGTCCTCTGCTATTCCTAATCTACATTAATGATTTAGACTCTGATATAGTAAGCAAACTCGTTAAATTTGCAGACGACACAAAAATAGGAGGAGTGGCAGACACTGTTGAAGCAGCAAAGGTCATTCAAAATGATCTAGACAGCATTCAAAATTGGGCAGACACATGGCAAATGAAATTTAATAGAGAAAAGTGTAAAGTATTGCATGCGGGCAATAAAAATGTGCATTATAAATATCATTTGGGAGACAGTGAAATTGAAGAAGGAACTATGAAAAAGACCTAGGAGTTTATGTTGACTCAGAAATGTCTTCATCTAGACAATGTGGGGAAGCTATAAAAAAGGCCAACAAGATGCTCGGATATATTGTGAGAAGTGTTGAATTTAAATCAAGGGAAGTAATGTTAAAACTCTACAATGCATTAGTAAGACCTCACCTAGAATATTGTGTTCAGTTCTGGTCACCTCGTTACAAAAAAGGATATTGCTGCTCTAGAAAGAGTGCAAAGAAGAGCAACCAGAATTATCCCAGGTTTAAAAGGCATGTCGTATGCAGACAGGCTAAAAGAATTGAATCTATTCAGTCTTGAACAAAGAAGACTACGCGGCGATCTGATTCAAACATTCAAAATCCTAAAAGGTATAGACAATGTCAACCCGGGGACTTCTTTGACTTGAAAAAAAGAAAAAAGGACCAGGGGTCATAAATGGAGATTAGATAAAGGGGCATTCAGAACAGAAAATAGGAGGCACTTTTTTACACAGAGAATTGTGAGGGTCTGGAACCAACTCCCCAGTAATGTTGTTGAAGCTGACACCCTGGGATCCTTCAAGAAGCTGCTTGATGAGATTCTGGGATCAATAAGCTACTAACAACCAAACGAGCAAGATGGGCTGAATGGCCTCCTCTCGTTTGTAAACTTTCTTATGTTCTTATGTTCTTATCTAGAAGCTTTTACAGATAATATGTGGTTGGTGGTTCTAACTTCATTATGTTACAGTGATAAAATACCTTCGATAGGACACAGCTGTTAGACCTAATTTACAGCTGGCCAGCGCTATGATGCATCGAGAGCAAATTAAAAACAATCTACATGTAGATTTTGTTTCTCTGCAATGAGGATCGATAATAAAACAGCTCTCCTTTGATTAGGAGCTGTGCTTCCAGCTCGTGTTTCGTGGAATTAGCTTTGAAGTGACGCACTTGCATTTCTCTGCACTGTACTGCATTCTCTTTTGTTGATGTGATGATGCAGAAATACCCTCCTACTTCTGAGTTTGTCATGTCGACATTATTGAAACTTCTCATGTGTGTGGGGAGGCACTTGAAACATGTGACCAAAGATATTCTATGATGTGGTTTCATTATTTTTTTCTCCAGCGAGACGTTTGAGGTCAACGATCAGAGGCTCATGATTTTTTTTTTGTTCCAGTTCCTGTTTGCAACCTTGTATCTCAAACTGCGTTGAGTCTGGTTGAGTTGGTATAGAAGCGTCCTAGTGCCATTAAAAAAAAAAAAAAAACTAGGACTTTATCTACTACATAGGACTTTCTATCTCCTCCGTAAGACTTTTTTTTTTTTTTTTTATCTACTACGTAGGACTTTTTACGTAGGAGATATAAAGTCCTACGTAGGAGATATAAAATTGGTATCAGGACACTTCCATAAGTTGGTGTTGGAGAGAAACGAGTTCAGCTAATTTTCTATTGATCCGCTTATGTAAAATATCATTTTTTGACTTTTTTTTATTTTTTATATTTGATCAAATTTTATTTGTCTATCTATCTATCTATCTATCTATCTATCTATCTATATCTATATATATATATATATATATATATATATATATATATATATAGATACAGTATATATACAGGCTAACTTCACTATAACAAATCCCTCTTATAACGAACACCCGTTTTTAACGATCCCAACAGCAAGAACCAATTTTTTCAATGCAAATTAGCCCTATTAGAACGATCACGTACAGGATCGACCCGGATACAACAATCTCAGTACTGACTGACACTGAACTTTCTCCAGTGTCAAGTGTGTTATTCTCTCAGTGAAAACAAAAACCATGGCTGACTAATTCAAAGATAACACTAATTGACTAATTAAATAACACTGACGGCTATGCCTACACCCTGTGTTTTTAAAACAAGGGTGTAACGTAAGCAATAAACCCTTAAAGGCATAGGCAGCCCTTAGGTCTGCCACAGCGTGTATGCGGTTAAAAATCTTTATCAAGACATGCATTACACCAATAAATGTTTTTATTAAAACCCAAAGTAATGCAAGTGCAGAAATGTACAGTACAGGTAGGCTACATTACTGCAAATTGCTTCTAGCAAAGAACTCTGTGATAAACGCATCTGGACGGTCTTTTTATGCAAGTATGGGCGGCAAACTTTGTCAGCATTTTCTAAAAAATCCCAATTCGGCTCTATATCCGGATGCTGCTCCATAGCACGCCGCAGTGTTAAAAGCACAGCACGCACATACGCAGCCATTCATAAAACATTCCCCAGTCATCCAGACGGTTTGCTGGTAAATCACAGGCAGGTGGTGAACTCCTCTAAAACAACGTGGGGTTTTTGATTTGTCAATCATATTTTTCACTGCCATCCATATTACAGCAAAGCAGGACTGAAATTATTTCCTTTTCTCTTTCCAGCCATGCTTACTTGCTGTTACAGTCAGTGCCGTTTTTTCAAACTGTAAACCTGACACTGCGTACAGGGATTAAATAGCCAAGGTCCAGTACAGCTGATTGGTGGATTAGTAAGAGTGATTACTACAGTATAAGCAGTGTGTTTGTTATTTAAATCTATGTAAATGGCACATAACGAGATCCAAACAGATGAGTTTGCCGAAAATATATGGCGTGCTTAACACGGTATAAACAATGCCTTTGTTATTGAAATCAACGGGAATGGCAAACGGCAAAAGCTATTTGTCCAATATAAACGGCTGCCCGAAATAACCCTGGACGGTGTAAGTGGTGGATACTGTACCCCCAAAACGAATAAAACAATGTACACAAAGACAGGCAAATCAATCAGTTTAAAAGTCTCTAAAATCTTACATCAAACATAAGGACTCTAGGGACTAAGGATGATGTAGGCATAACACATTTTATAAAAAAGTTGCATTTTGCATACAATAATAGTTGTATTTTTGTGGTCACATGACTAAAAATCTACAAAAACTTGTCCCCAATGAAAAGGCCAGACTGCGACAAAAAAATAATATATAGTATGTCTGGTGTATCTTAAATGGAACACATGGTAAATTTTGGTGTAAAACAGCTAACTCCCAAAATCACAAAATTCTTGTAGCACAGAGCACCAAAAGGGCCTCAGCAGACAAGGGGTTAAACAGAAAGTCTTCAACGGAACCAAACCATAGTTAGAAAAGAATGTTATGAACTACAAAAGCTAAAACTCTTAGAACTTGAATTCTGGAGAGTGCACCACAGACCCCTACCAGTAAAAGACTATATAAACATATAAACCCAGCCCACAAGGAGCATGAGGCTCCAAACTCCAAACACCCAGCGGTGCGCTCCTTGAAAAAAATCACAAGCAAACCTCAGCTGCAGATGCTCTAGGGAGAAGGTCCTTGAAAGAAGAAAAGCTTATTATCATAACCCTGATTCCCTGAAATAGGAATATTAAGCACTAACGTTCTCTTTCAAGTAGGGAATATTAACCATTACAAAATGGGTGAGTATACCCAAGCTGTCGCAAAGGACATGGAGCATACATCAATTAGACACAAAGGACAAGCCGAAGCCGCCTTGTGACTGGATCAATACCAGCATAGCTGGAATAAAAACATTCGTATGGACTCACCCTAATGTTCTAGGAGTATACCCAATCTGTCACAAGAGCATGGTATACAACACTGAGCTACAAAGCTAAGCAAAACCGCTTGTGCTACAAACAGTATTCCAGGAAACTGAAAAACATTAGAATGGACTCGCCTCTAATGTTGTGTCGTGAGGGTGGACTGGGAAGCTGCCCTCACTACTCTAGTGCCAAATCCAGGATTCTGCGGGTCCACGACATTCAGTCGATAGAACCTGGCAAACGTATGGGGGGAAGCCCAAACTGCTGCACTGCATATGTCCTGGATCGACGCACTTTGAAACAAAGCCCACAAAGTCGCCTGACCCCTGGTGGAATGGCCGGTGAGCTTCTTGGGTGGGGGCAGATTGGCCAGTTCATACGCAGCCTGTACTGCGCCCTCCGTTCTTGCTGGGGGGTCTACTATGGAAATGGCCCGCTTTTGCAGCAGAGCTGCTACCTCCTGAGCCACCTGAGCGATGTTATTGTCACGCCCCTGAAGGAGGGGTCGTGCTGGAACTGGAGTGACTAACCAGTTTGCACAGTGTTGAGCACCCAGGGGTCTGTGGTGCACTGTTCCCAGTAGTCCAAGTGGCTTCTGGAGAAGGAGCCCTGGGCTTGTGGCAGCAATATCCTAGGGCTGCTGCTTCGCCTGAGGCGCAGCCTGCGCCTGTTGCCTAGGCACAGGGTGCTTGAAAGGACGCTTGCCTCCGTGGAACGCAGTTGCGGGCTGTCTCCTGGCGGTACCACCTGAAGTGGGAGCACCTTGTTGTACCGGTTTCCTCTGAAACTGGGGCTTAGGATGCCACTGAGCTGCACGATGGCTTACGTGGTTGAGGGGTCTCTTAGGGAGAAGGCGCACCAATTCCTTGGTGGACTCCCTCACGCGGTGAGATTGCTGTAGCATCCCGTCTACCACCGGGCCAAATGTGTGGCCTGGAGTGACCGGAGCGTCCAGCAGTGCTGTCTTATCTCCATCAAGCACGCGTGCTTGGTAGAGCCAGAGCTGCCTGTGCGCAGCCACCAATGCTGCCAGGTTTCTGCCTATCACTTGTCCGCTAAGCTTGAATGACCGTAGCAGGTTCCTGGAAATTAGGCACAGCTCGTCCAGTTGAGACGAGGGCCTATAGTTCTCAGAGAGGGACCTAATAAGTTGCGCCTGGTAAGCTACAAGTACGCTATTGTAGCTTCCCCGGCATGCGGTAAACGCACTAGCTGCATAGGCTTTCTTTAAAATGACTTCCATCACTCTGCACTGCTTATTCGGGCACACCACGTCCTTGGCTAGCAAAGACAGGTTGGTAGGCTGAACAAGCGCAGCAATGGGGGCCTCTACTGGCGGAAAGTTGGTAAGACCCAGCTTGTCCACTTCAAACACTCAGTGAGTCTACAGAACGGGAAACCGCCGCGGCCGTAGCTGGGTGAGCCCAGGTGGACTGTAGCTCGAACAGAAAATCCGGATGAACCGGAGGGGCAGCAGGAGTGATAGGGGGCTGCTCGTCATAAATGGAGCGCCTCTCGTCCCTTGTTTCAGCCCAAGGAACCTGTAAAGCCGCAGTAGCTCAGCGGGAGCTGCATGATCGGAATGTCCGATTCAGCATCATCCAAAGGGAGCACCATGTCCTGATCGTCAGCGGTGACAATAGACAGCATATTGCTCTCTAACCCACTAGCCACTACCTGCAAAGGTGCAGGGGGAGTGGGTGCTGGAGGGTCCGGTATTACCGGTGGGACTGAGCGCTCTTGCAGGCGTGACAGTCGCCTGCTGGCATGACACAACCTCCCAGATTTTGTCTATCTGTCCATTTTGGAGGAGGGGAAAGTGAAGGGGATTTGGAAGAGGAAGAGGAAGAAGACAAGGAACTAGGTTTCTCGGCTCTACTCTTTCTAGCACTGTGCCTGCCCCCTCTTGACACAGAGCCCCGGGAGGAGGGTCCAGCCTCACTCATTGGTGACGCTGAATGCCGCACAGGCATGGAGGAACACCCCTTTGAGCAGCGTGCTACCCAATTCTCCAGCGTACACTTGGTGAAGGGAGCACACAAATCACAAAAAGTGATGTCAGTCAAGGCCCTATGCACATGCTCAGGACCCAGACAGACTCTAGTACACTGATAGTGTAAGGATTATTGTCGACCTTGTCAAACAGGTAACACAGCAATAACTATCCATGATGTGGTACGGAACAGAAAAGCCAAAGCACTTGTTATGTTTTTTTTTTAATCACTCTCCCTGCAGTCATTTAGAGGACAGATCTCAAACCCCAGTGCACTAGAGCAGACATTTTGAAAAGAGCTTTGAAACAGACTTTAAGTGTATAAAGTTATAAGTGTAAAAAGTTGTCAGGATGTTAACAATGAAAAGACAAATGACAGGTTTGTTATTTAACCAGTAGCAGCATGTGGGGATGTATAAAGCTATATTTTTCGGAACCCTGCTACTTACTCTAAGACTTGTTTCTGACTAAGATTTCTATTATTTTCTACTTCTGTATTCAGTACACGGCTGCTATAAAGTGAACAGCACTTCCCTCCAGCCTTGTGTCTCGTGTGAGTGTTCATAGTAAGTCCTCGATCTTTCCAAGCTTTAATATTTTAGATTGGAAATGACTCAGCTGCTCCTACACTGACCTACACTACAGGAAGCAGTTCAAGGCAAAGTAGTTAACACAATCACAACCAAAGAGAAATTCACTTCAAATAAAAACACACTCATTATACAAGATGTAAAGAATATTCAAAGCAGAACTTCAATAAGCAGACAGTGAGGGGCTTTTCTGCCATTCACAGAATTGTTTATTGCCCTTCATTCAGTATACTGTTAAAGGCGTTTGACACAAACAAGGATATCTACAAAGTCCAGGGCCTATTGTATTACTAACTGCTGTACTGCAGACATTAGTAGATTTAATTCTACTAAACTTATTAACTGCAATAGCATCACGTCTCTTGATCATAATTTAACAAATGAAGGAATCAACTGTTGTATTCATGTTTTCAGAGAAACTACAGCACCTTCTGTTAAAATGAGGCCCAGGTTTTAACATTCACATCACTGCTCTAATAATAACTGTTTACAGCATCGTGGCTTCAAGTGCTTTAACATCATGTTTTGCATTTATATTAGCGGAATAGATCTCAAAGGTGCAGTTTTGAAAGAAACACGTCTTATAGCAAACATGTATTTTCATTTTAAAACATATCTGGTACTTTTAGGTTAAAGAAAGTTCTTAGTTTCTATGACTTATTCCCAGGAAGCCTATTGCACTTGCACTTCCTGGGCATGTTACTGACTGAAAGCAGTAACATGCAGTAGCAGCTGGTTGGTTAAATACAGGAAAAAGGCAGTTTAAACGGTGGCAACACCCTCCAGCTGACAAAGCAAATGCAAACAGAAATTTCTTTAACCAAGTGTAGCACCAGATATCAAGTTATAAAATATTTACTATATACGTTTCTTTCAAAACTGCATACTTGAGACTTATGGGAGTGCACAACAGGTGCAATTTCTGGAATTGTTTTGTGGGCCGCAATCACTTTACCTCTATAGGGTCCACCTAATGTTAAAAACCCTGTCAGTGACCTGGCCTGTTAAAAAGCATCTATCTTTTTCTGTGGTTTTTATTATTTGTACTGAACAGGGTTAGTTTCAGACTATTTCACTTTTTTTTTTATAGAAGCCTAGTGTGTACACATTCATTTCATGTATGACATGTACCTGTAACCTTTATAGTTAGAATTATAGCCACAAATCTAACAGTAAAAAACTGGCGAAAATAGCTCGGACCTTAAACGTCAGAATCTTCATTCTGTTTTTCTTCTCGGAGAAGGCCATGTGTCTGTGTTTCCTGACCCCTGAGCTTTCAACTCTGCTTCACCATGTCTGTACTTCCTGACCCCTGAGCTTTCAACTCTGCTTCTCCACGTCTGTGCTGCCTGACCCCTGAGCTTTCAACTCTGCTTCACCATGTCTGTGCTTCCTGACCCCTGAGCTTTCAACTCTGCTTCACCATGTCTGTGCTTCCTGACCCGAGCTTTCAACTCTGCTTCTCCACGTCTGTGCTTCCTGACCCGAGCTTTCAACTCTGCTTCACCATGTCTGTGCTTCCTGACCCCTGAGCTTTCAACTCTGCTTCACCATGTCTGTGCTTCCTGACCCGAGCTTTCAACTCTGCTTCACCATGTCTGTGCTTCCTGATCCCTGAGCTTTCAACTCTGCTTCTCCACGTCTGTGCTTCCTGATCCCTGAGCTTTCAACTGTGCTTCACATGTCTGTGCTTCCTGACCCCTGAGCTTTCAACTCTGCTTCACCATGTCTGTGCTGCCTGACCCCTGAGCTTTCAACTCTGCTTCACCATGTCTGTGCTGCCTGACCCCTGAGCTTTCAACTCTGGTTCTCCATGTCTGTGCTTCCTGACCCCTGAGCTTTCAACTCTGCTTCTTCACGTCTGTGCTTCCTGACCCCTGAGCTTTCAACTCTGCTTCTCCACGTCTGTGCTTCCTGACCCCTGAGCTTTCAACTCTGCTTCACCACGTCTGTGCTTCCTGACCCCTGAGCTTTCAACTCTGCTTCACCATGTCTGTGCTGCCTGACCTGAGCTTTCAACTCTGCTTCACCATGTCTGTGCTTCCTGACCCCTGAGCTTTCAACTCTGCTTCACCATGTCTGTGCTGCCTGACCTGAGCTTTCAACTCTGCTTCACCATGTCTGTGCTTCCTGACCCCTGAGCTTTCAACTCTGCTTCACCATGTCTGTGCTTCCTGACCCCTGAGCTTTCAACTCCGCTTCTCCACGAGATCTCAGAGCAGGCGGGGCGAACACAGCTCTCTCTGGAATCAGGAAGCACACACACAGGCCGGACATGCATTGATACACATGAATTTCAATCCATTGATGACATTATATCCAACACACTGGACATACATATAAAACGGTAACTATACATTAGAATAATGTATAGTACTGTCAAAAATGATGGCAACACTTATACAAATCATGTTGATCATTGTGAAAATTATGCTTCAGTGAAAACTGAAATACAATAAGAAATAAAGGAACAATACCAAATAATGCTCTAAGCAGAAACAGCAATAGAGAAACACATACACCACTGTAATAGGATACCAAACAGGTGAGACATTATTATTTAAGGTATCTGTAGAAGTGTTTCTATCATTCTTAACAGTACTTTTTAGATACAAAGTTCTGGTTCTGCTTTCTTAGTGGGGAGCTGTTTTGAAAGCAGGCTATAAAGGAAAAAACAGGAAACACAAGACACATGGCAGTGATGGAGGGGGAAGGAGGAGGAATGGAGCACTCAGACTTACCCCTCAGACCCAGGAGCTGTCCCCGGTGTAGGACTACAGCTAGAGGAGAGAGGAGAGGAGAGGGGAGGAGAGAGGAGAGAGAGAGAGGGGAGAGGAGTGGGGAGAGAGGAGAGAGGAGAGAGGAGCAGAGGAGAGAGGAGCGGGGGAGAGAGAAGAGAGAGGAGAGATGGGGAAAGGAGAAATGGGGAAAGGAGAGATAGAGGGAAGTGCAGAGAAGGAAGAGAGGGAGAGAGGAGAGAGAGGGGAGAGGAGGGGAGAGAGAAGAGGGGAGAGAGCAGGGAGAGAGGAGATGAGAAAGGGGGAGAGAAGAGGGGAAAGGAGAGAGAGGGGAGTGCAGAGAGGGGAGAGAGGAGAGAGGGGGAGAGGAGGGAGAGGAGATAGGGAGAGATGAGAGGGAACAGAGTGGGGAGAGGGGAGAGAGGAGGGGAAAGGAGAGAGAGGGGAATGCAGAGAGGGGAGAGGAGATAGGGAGAGATGAGAGGGAACAGAGTGGGGAGAGAGGAGAGAGGAGAGGAGATGAGAAAGGAGGGGAAAGGAGAGATAGAGGGGAGTGCAGAGAGGGGAGAGGAGAGAGAGGGGAGAGGAAGTGGAGAGAGGAGATAGGCAGAGATGAGAGGGGAGAGCGTGGAGAGAGGAGCGTGGAGATGAGAGGGGGAAAGGAGAGATAGAGGGGAGTGCAGAGAGGGGAGAGAGAGAGGAGGAGGAAAGAGGGGGGATAGAGGGGGCAATAGGGTCAAGGGAGGGAGTGGATGTGACAGGGCAAGAAAGAAAAGGGGAGGGAGAGTGGAAGAGAATAAAGACAGGTAAAGATCTGTTTGTTACTAGGGAGATTAACAAGCCATCTGCTGTACAGGTCCCTGAGGTGAGAATGGAATATGCAGATGAACAGAACAGTGGAACACTAACACTTACCAGGGCTAGTTCCACTTATCCAGGGTGAGTTACAGGCAGTCAGATCATTCAGATTATCACAGTTTATCAGAGGTAAGGCAACTGTCTACCTGGTGAGAGGCTTATTAACAGTAAGCTAAGAAAACAGACAGCTAAATTATCTGCCTAACGTTTCTCAAAGCGTTCTGCTCCAAATAGTTAGTGTTTATTTTTCTGAAAGGACACCAGTTACAATTCTATTTGCATGCTGTACCCCAGTTGTTTATTCCTAACTTACTGGAAGCTTTTTCCCCATTCAGAAAAACAATGCTTACACTTTGTAGAGAGCTTTGAGGTTTTAGAAGGACTCAATGTGTTACTCTGTGCCAGAATGCTAATGCAGACATTTTTTTTAAATATATATTTTTCTAAAATGTAAAATAAATTTAAACAAATGTTTTCCATTTATTTTCTTTAAAATAACTCAAACTACTAGAACATTTGACACTGCTTTTTCTGTGTGTTTTCAGTGTCAAACTAATTATTTCTTGCAAAGCTGACCGGAAGTACATCATTGAAGTATCTGTCAGGAGCGTTTGATAAATATTCTTCACTAACAGCTTCAAATAAATTACCATTGAAAAATCACATTCACCTTTACCATAATTAAGGCTACGATTTTGGCACGACAAGTTTTAGTACATTTCACAGGCGAGTTGTGCCAAAAAACCAAGAATTCACGGAAAGGTCACGGAAAGGCCACCAAATAATGTAGGTTTAGCTACATCAACATACACAAGAGCTTTTAAATAGTACACCAAAACCAATACTATAGAATCTATTGCTTTTGACTGCTGACAAGTTTAAATGTAACTTTAGAGTACAAAACTTAGTTAAAGGTCCTTTCACACCAACGGTACTTTGTTGTTTTTTTTTGTTTGTTTGATTTTTAGAATACTGTACGATGCGGGTTTTCACACCAGCCGCGTAGCAAAACAGACGGTGTCTGAAATAAACTGTGTTCCTATTTCTCTGTGTGCATCCGGCGTAAATGTACATATATATACAAAATCAGCATGTCAAATAATTATTTTTATTACCGTGTTAAAAATGAAACTGTATATATTTTTTCTAAGGCTGGGGCGATGCCTAATCTTTCACTATCGATATATCGTTCTCCAAAAAAGCCGAAGCATCGATTTCATTGACGTACAAAAGGGTAAAAAAACCCTGCTGTAATACATGTGGAGCTGTGGATTACTGTGTAACATTGCTAGTAACGCTTTAAAGACTACTATGCATATTAAATTGATTACATCTGTTTATGCATATAGTAATTCATTTTTTTTTTTTTTTTACCTTATTCATGTTGATTTGTACCAGTTGGGGGTCAAAGCAAAATCCCCCCCCCCAAAAAAAGTTGTTTAAATCCATTACAAGTCATAGTAACAACCAATTAAGGGGAAAAAAACTAATTTAAAAAAAGTTATCACTGTCCCCAGCAGTTTAGTAACAGGAATGTTGTCCTTGGCTTACATTTTAATATAAACCTATAAATGTGGTTCGGGGGGTGGAGCCAGGCCCACCTGCATCCTATCATCTTCTTTCATCAATTAAATCTTCCTTATTTAGCCATCAGTCACCCCATCTAGCTGGCTTGTGTTTTTTCGTTTTTTGGTGTAAACCTAAGTGGATTTCAAGACTCTCAAATTCTATCCTCGGTCATCTCAGTTAGATCTAGGTATCGGCACTCGGAAAATGTCAGGAAAAAAGCGTCTCTGGGATAGGTTCTCAAACTGAAAAAATATCTACGTTTGTTGATTTTTTTCTGAAATCTAAGGTGACATCACTTCCCTCTTATACACGTGATACTATTGATATGCTCAATGTTTTAAAAACTGTAGATGATATTGAAGATGGTTCGTTTCTGGTAGATGTGGAAAGTCTCTGTACCAACATCCCTCACCGAGGAGGCTTAAAGCAATAGAACATTTTTTGGACTTGCGTCCTTGTAACACCTTACCGAGTACTAGGTGTATAAAAGATTTGGCTGAACTGGTTTTGACTTATAATTCTTTTTGGTTTCAAAGTGATTGTTTTTTGCAGATTAAGGGAACGGCTATGGGGAGTACTATGGCCTCCAACTATGCAAACCTTTATATGGGATTTTTTGAGAGCCGCTTTGTGTCCGATCCTCAGCCTAACCTCTTTCTTTCATCCATAAAACTTTGGCGTCGTTACAGACTATATTTTTTTTATTTGGGTGAGTACACATACAGAATTATTGGAATACTTAAATAGTGTCAATGAAAATGTTTTTTTTTTTTTAATCAGTTTAGGATTATTTTTTTGGATAATTTAATAAGGAAAATCATGGTTTGAGTACTGATTTATACCGTAAACCCACTGACAGAAATTCATTTTTGAGAGCGGCTAGTTTTCATCCTGTTCCGCTCAAGAAAAGTCTGTCTATTAGTCAATTTAGTAGACTACAGAGAATTTGTAGTTCTGAGGATCGATATCACCAACAGGCGGAGACTTTAACACATAGGTTTAGGGAGAGGGGTTACGCTGAGGATTGGATACAGGACGCTTCTTTAAAAGACCACCTAACTTAAAATATCTTTTAGTTAAGTCAGATTTACCTCCCATCCTTGATGGTAACTATACATGTGGTCAATGTGCACAGTGCAAGTTTACTTACCAATGTAACTTCTTTAGCCATCCGGTTATTGGTAGGAACATCAAAATTAAAAGGTATTATATTAGGTAGTGGGTCCTATGTTCATTTTCTTTTTAGAAAAATACAAAATAAAAATAAAATAACAAATCTTTTATTAACCCAGAATAATACTTAACAATCATCCTGTACTTAACAATTTTTGGATATGCTGCTTTATATATATTTTTTTACTTCGTAACAATTGTTGCTATATAAGTATAATTGTGTAGACTTATTTTTTTAAACATATATGCTTGTTATAATGTCTTCACATAATATGTTTGATGTATGTGAAGATGATTTGCTAATTTAGATACTTAATTTGATGTTTTATGTAATTGGCTACGATGTCATTGGCTTTTTGTGAGGAATTTGTTAATTGATGCTATTATCTTTTACTCATCTGTTGGTTATTGACTATAATTATTTAACCAATTGTATATATACTGTGGTGTTTGTTATGTTCTTTGTCCTGATGAAGACCTCTTGCAGATCGAAACGTTGATCTTGGGTATAATAAAATATAAACAGTTTGGAGCATAATATATAAGTGTGCGGGTACTATGTTTGTTTAAAATCTTCCTACCTGCACCTTGAAAGACTTTGGATGTGTGTATGTTTTCTTCTTGTTTCATACTTCTCAATGCTTACCATGTTCCATTTCTGCTTCACCTTCTTGACAATTTTATATTGATCTCTCCTTCTTCAGATCCGCCAGCAGAAGCGATTTCTAATCTTAAAAGTTTATTTTCAGAAGTCGCCGTTCCGCTTTCAAAAGAAAAAACAATCGGCCCCCAGAATTCTCTGGAATGTCTTGGAATCATTCTAGACACAGAAAAGTTTGAAGCCAGCCTACCCGAGTCTAAACTCAACCATATTCGTTTTCTTATTCAGAACTTTCAGATCAGTAAAACAAATCAGGAAATGTGCACTGCTTTCCTTGACGGGGTCATTTCAACTTCCCCCAAGGGAGGACGTTTATATCTCGACTACTTGTGCTCGACTCTTACATTAAAATATCTTCAGAAGATAGGAAAGACATTAAAATGTGGTCTGCTCTTATTCAGCACTGGAACGGCCTTTCTATGTTTTATGACAATTTCATTTCAGCACCACACGACCTGGCTTTGTTTACAGATGTCTCATCTCTGGGATTCGGAGGTCTCTTAAACAATCAATGGTTTTCGAGTACATGGCCTCAGGAAATTGAAAATCTATCTCCACATCAAAAATCCAGAGTTGTTCTCGAAATATATCCAATAGTTGCAGCTACTCAGCTAAGCTACAGTGCACATTATAAATAAAGGACGTTCCAGCTCCCCTCTTATCATACAATTACTGTCGTGGCTAGTATGGATTTCAGTTTCCAACAATTTCCTAATACAAGCTCGCCACCCACTGGGCTTTTATAATAATGCAGCTGATCCTCTTTCTCGTTTACAGATTTCCAAATTCCAGAGTCTGGTTCCTACAACTCTGCCATCTCCAGCAGCAACTCCACAGTTCTATCAGCTGATTTTCAACTGAATCCAACTATCAATAAGCTACTTAATTCAGCTCAAGATTACATGGCTTCAGCACTTGCCCCTTCTACCAGATCCTCATACTCTACAGGTTGGGCCTGTTATGTAACTTTCTGCTCCCAAAGCAAAATTAATCCTACTCCATTTCTATTTCCAGCTTAACTACTCTAGGTAACTGCTGCTGTAGCTGTAGCTGTGGCAAGGACAATGTATTTAGATTTCAAAAATCAACTCTCCTCTGTGCCACTACACTTCCATGTACATCGCAGAACGCAAGACCATTTCATCCTCTGACCCTTTATCAATTCAAGCCGATCCATTGTATCAAGGCATTGGTTTTCTTCACATCTCTCCACTGTGGTGTCCAGAGCAGGTCTTCCCCCACAATTCTACACTCCTCATTCATTCAGAATAGGGGCAGCTACATCAGTTGCAAAAGCAAATATCAACCAGCATCTAATCAAAAATATGGGGCGCTAGACCTCATCAGCAGTCGAAGCTTATATTCGTTCTTCACCAGCCGAAATATCCTCAGCCCATTAGTCCATTGCTAGTATGTCCGGATTGGGGATGACCTTTCCTCCAGGCCACCAAACATTTCTTCCTAAAGAAAGGGTTTTTTTCCTTTCCATTGTGCGGAGAGTCTTCACATAGTCAGTAGGGTACAGCTTACTAACCGCTTTGTCGTGTTAAGTGTCTTCTTCGCCTTTTTGTGTTAATTGTTTTCTCTCTCTTTTTTCTCCTTTTCTTTATGCATTGGTGGTTCCCCTTTTTCTTTTCATAGGTGTCTTCAGCCCTCCTTTAGCATGCATGATTCCTTGTCTTCTTCTCTTTCAGGTTCTGATGCCTCTATTTATGTGAGATCCCCAAGCAGCGGAACCCCTCTTGTTTGTCGGGTCTCCTCAGAGACGGTGACCCCTCTCCTGTTTGTCGGGTCTCCTCAGTGACGGAACCCCCCTTCTATTATGTTGGGCTTTTTGAGGAGGCAGAGCCCCTCTCTATATGTTCTAACATCTACTATCTTCATGTTTTTATTTCTGGTTCGCAAGCCTCTTTGTATGTCCGGTCATCTCAGAGACAGTGACCCCTCTTCGTATGTCGGGTTACCTCAGAGATGGTAACCCCTCTCCTGTGTGTCGGGTCTCCTCAATGACGGAACCCCCTTCTATATGTTGGGCCTTGAAGAGGCAGAGCCCCTCTCTCTACATGTTTTATATGTTATTAACTCCATGTCTTAAACACTACATCAGGAACATGATAGTGTCCACATTTTCTTTTAATTTAAGCAATGACTGGCACTTGCTTACAATCTGCCCAGAATTACTAAATACGCAGAATTCTGCATTATATATTTAGGACATTTTAATAAAACGCCAAAAAATAACAGCAGTGCGTTTCTAAAACGCAGATGTAAAAGACCACATTTCCCCTTTTCATCCCTATCCAATAATTTCATTTATATTACAAAGTAGTTGTATGCAATGCAATGTGTTAAAATGGTTCCACTGCTCCCTGCATCCTTTCAAAAAAAAAAAAAGCCTCAGTATCCCATGTAGCACTGCGCACGCCCCTGGTATTAGAGTGACTCAGTAATGTGTATCAGAGCATCTCAAAAACACATGCTCAAAAATCATGCCTTTAAGATCCTCAGAATTATTAAGACTTTGATTTGGAAAGAGCACAAGTCATTTTTTACTTGGATGCTAAAAGGAAAATTTAAAGAACTTTTAAACAGCAAAACTGTAAATAGTTGTGATGTTGACAGCTACCCGCAGAGACATTAGTACATGTTCTACAACACTGATTTTTACATTGTGAACGGGGGATTTTCAAAAGAAAACATTTTGTGGTAAGCTTGTCTTTATGTCTTTTTCTACTACCATTATTTATACTGTGTACGGTTTTGCATGTTAACTTTGTTAATCTGAAATAGTTACACTGGAAAATAATATGTTGATGCAATATGTAAAAACGCAGGTGTTTGGTTGAAAATGCAGGTTTTGAGATGCAGGTATGCTTTTTACAAATGCAAATTTAAAGGCTAGTGCAACCTCTGCATCTCATTAAATGGTCACACAAATTAGTTGTGTTACGGGAGTATCCCAAACATTACTTTCTTTACTTTTCTTTCCGTCTTACTTTAGAAATTAATTTCCAAATATCGGAAGGCATTGTCGCTACAGTATTTAATTCAAACACAACTCTCTGAACTTGCTGTGTTACTTTGAAGATTCCTGCACAGATCCAATCCCATCAGTAAACACTCACAGGGGCGGGGCAGGGGGGAGAAGGTGATCTCAATCATATGCAGATTCATGAGTCAGACCTGAGGGGAGCAGAGAAGCTCTGCGCTTAATGCAAAAAATAATTGCTGATTCCAAATTTAATAGAAAATAAAAGCGTTCCTTTGCTTAAACCCTTTACACAAAAACGATGCACAGGCTTGACTATCGATTGTTGTCAAATGGTATGATGCATCGATAAATTGCCTCAGCTTTAATTTTTCTTTAATAATAAGAACGACACGTTGAAATTGGTTGTTTCTGAGTAGCCTACAGAGCACTGCCAAAAAAACAGAGAGTTGAAAATTCAAACCACACAGGCAGGCACCGTGTCCAACAAACGGGGCATCAGAAAAAAAGACTTCAAAACAGATAAACCTCTCATTTTATCTAAAGTTTGCAGGAAATAAAAAAAGATGTTCAACAGTAGTCTGAAGTATTTTGTTTAGCAATGTTTAGTTTTTTAGAAAGTGAGTATTTATTTTCAGCAGACTACTTGTACACTACATTGTATGAAAAAAAGTTAAGAAATAAAATGTAAGTATTCATTAATATTTTTTTCTTTTTTTCTTTTTTTTTTTTTAATTTAGTCGTTGCCAATTAGTTTTTATTATTTTCTCCCCAATTTGAAATGCCCAATTATTTTTAGGCTCAGCTGACCGCTACCACCCCTGCACTGACTCGGGGGGCGAAGATGAACACACGCTGTCCCGCCGGCGCAGCCGTCAGCCACCCGCTTCTTTACACTCTGCAGACTCACCATGCAGCCGCCTCAGAGCTACAGCGTCGGAGGACAACGCAGCTCTGGGCAGCTTACAGGCAATCCGGCAGGCGCCCGGCCAGACTACAGGGGTCGCTGGTGCGCGGTGAACCGAGGACACCCTGGCCGACCTAACCTCCCTCCACCCGGACGACGCCGCCAATGAGCGCCGCCCCTGGGAGCTCCGTCCACGGACGGCTGTGGAATAGCCTGGACTCGAACCGGCGATGTCCAGGCTATAGAGCGCATCCTGCACTCTAGCGAGTGCTTTTACTGGATGCGCCACTCGGGAGCCCCTTCATTAATATTTTTTGAAGATGCAAACCCACTTTTGTTTCAAAAAATATATTAACAAGCGCTGTATGTATGTGAAGATCACAACCGAGAGTTTACAGTAACATGCGATCTGTGTTCATTTACATGCTCGCTCAGCTACAAAACACAAATCTCATTCGCTGACCTGCATAGCTACACGTAAATGCTGTGTGCTACACAACCAAACAATTTACAGATACTCGCAGGTTTGTATTTTCAGTGCATGACATACTGCATTTTTAAAGGAAAAAAATAACAGCAGTGCGTTTCTAAAACGCAGATGTAAAAGACCACATTTCCCCTTTTCATCCCTATCCAATAATTTCATTTATATTACGAAGTAGTTGTATGCAATGCAATGTGTAAAAATGGTTCCACTGCTCCCTGCATCCTTTCAAAAAAAAAAAAAAAAAAAGCCTCAGTATCCCATGTAGCATGCTGTGTGCTACACAACCAAACAATTTACAGATACTCGCAGATTTGTATTTTCAGTGCATGACATACTGCATTTTTAAAGGAAATAAAGGAAGTACCTAACCAAATGTGTTTTGCATCCATTTCCAAGATTTCACAGACTTTTGTTCAAATTCACGATTTTCACGATTTCCGTGACCTCCGTGACAAAATCGTAGCCTTAACCAGATGTAAAATCTGAGACCAACAAAATGATATAAATATATATTAGGTAAGATTTACTGGAATTATTTTGTTAATGTACTTTATGATGGGTTTATTTTTTTGTTGGGTAGAAATCCAGCTCAAGTGGACCAAATCCTGTGGAGACATTGCTATTCACCTTTCACCACTCAGTTCACAGGCATCCACATTACACTGAAGGACAGGGTACAGTAGATACAGTGGGTACTCACTCTCAGTCAGAGGGATAGAGATCACCACTCCGTTCCCTGTCCCTACCCACAGCAGGTTCCCTGCGATCAGCAGAGCTGTGATTCGCACAAACGAGAAGCCCAGCTTTCCAGTACCTGCCAATCAATCAGGAGAAGGGGGTTAATTCTGAAGCATGTCACATTTCACCTCTCTTATACAAGTTTCCCACTGTAAAAGCAAAGTGTAATAAAGCATAGTAAAGCATAGGCAAGCATTGTAAAGCCCAGAGAGGTGTACTAAAGCATATTTAAAAAAAAAAACTATAGGAAATGGGAAAACTTTTATAAGATTGATTTGTCTCTGTTGCTGTCAGCTATTTATTTAAAAAGACAAATAGAATTGATGGGCTAAATTGATAATTGATAACCAGTGGTGTACCACAGGGATCAGTATTAGGTCCTCTGCTGTTCCTAATCTACATTAATGATTTAGATTCTGGTATAGTAAGCAAACTTGTTAAATTTGCAGACGACACAAAAATAGGAGGAGTGGCAAACACTGTTGCAGCAGCAAAGGTCATTCAAAATGATCTAGACAGCATTCAGAACTGGGCAGACACATGGCAAATGACATTTAATACAGAAAAGTGTAAAGTACTGCACGCAGGCAATAAAAATGTGCATTATAAATATCATATGGGAGATACTGAAATTGAAGAAGGAATCTATGAAAAAGATAAGAACATAAGAACATAAGAAAGTTTACAAACGAGAGGAGGCCATTCAGCCCATCTTGCTCGTTTGGTTGTTAGTAGCTTATTGATCCCAGAATCTCATCAAGCAGCTTCTTGAAGGATCCCAGGGTGTCAGCTTCAACAACATTACTGGGGAGTTGGTTCCAGACCCTCACAATTCTCTGTGTAAAAAACTGCCTCCTATTTTCTGTTCTGAATGCCCCTTTATCTAATCTCCATTTGTGACCCCTGGTCCTTGTTTCTTTTTTCAGGTCAAAGAAGTCCCCTGGGTTGACATTGTCTATACCTTTTAGGATTTTGAATGTTTGAATCAGATCGCCGCGTATTGTAGAGTTTTAACATTACTTCCCTTGATTTAAATTCAACACTTCTCACAATATATCCGAGCATCTTGTTAGCCTTTTTTTATAGCTTCCCCACATTGTCTAGATGAAGACATTTCTGAGTCAACATAAACTCCTAGGTCTTTTTCATAGTTCCCTTCTTCAATTTCAGTATCTCCCATATGATATTTATAATGCACATTTTTATTGCCCGCATGCAATACTTTACACTTTTCTCTATTAAATTTTCACCATTTTCTTCAGTCAGATTTGCTGAATGCAAGTGTGGGCATTTGTGTTACTTGTCATTTTATTGGCTGCTGAGTTCCAGAACAAAGTCACGCCCCTGGGGGAGGGCGTGGTATAGTATGCAGGGCATTGTGGTGATTGAAGTTCTGCACTGATGATGACCTCATAATCAAAAGGAATAGAAAAAAAAACATGCACTGTAAAAATAGGCAAAAAACAGCCAAACCGCCGAAGACAATATTTACCCGCTAGATGCTTTCAAAACAAGCCACATTTATAACAGTTGTCTGTAAAAGTAAGCATTTCTGCTGTTATTTTTTTATGTAATTATTTATCTTCAATTTCTGATTTGTTTGTATATTTGTTTCAGAGACGGTAAGATATTAAAGTTTTGAATAAGGCAGTTGATATTTTTTCGAGGCTACTCGTAGAGTACAGACGCGCTGGATGAGGAGACAAGTACTTTGAATAATCCTGTAAAACGCGTTGAATAAGGCGTCAGCTAAATTAATTATTATTATTATTATTATTATTAATAATAATAATAATAATAATAATAATAATAATAATAATAATCATCAATCACAGGGTGGCTATTACCAGACTTGACACTTGACCGTTGTGACTTGAGACTTGACTTGAGACTTGGCTGTTGGGACTTGGGACTTGACTTGGGTCTTGACAAAAATGACTTGGTTACAACTCTGTCTGGAAGAAAGTGGGCGGCAAAGAAAGCTGTGGAAGATGCAAAGGCTGCCCTTCGAATTAGTGATATCATGGGGCAAGTTCAGCATGGAAGAGGGGGTCTCTGTCTCAGTTCAGCTCCTCCTACATGGCACAAGGCAGCCCCAGCTCAAAGGAGGAAGCTGGTAGTCAACGAGGTGCAAAAGCAGGAGGAGAGGATGAGGTGTATAAAGGCCATTTCCCAGGCCAAGCAGAGAGAATGGATGAGATGGGAGAGTGTGGAACAACGCAAGATTGGCTGGCAAGACCTATGGTCAATGGAACAGAGCAGGATCAGTTTCCTCATCAGGTCAACATATGATGTTCTCCCATCACCACAGAACCTAAACCTCCGGGTAGGAGAGGATCCCTCATGTCCTTTGTGTTCATCACCTGCAACATTAAGGCACATTTTGACAGGATGTAAGGTGGCTCTTAGCCAAGGACGGTTTACTTGGCGCCATGACCAGGTGCTGCAATGTTTGGCTTTAGCATTGGAAGACAAGCGTAACATGACCAATAAGTTGCCACCTGTTCCATCAAAACATTACACACAAAAGACAACATTCCTCCGCCCAGGAGAGCAACCACCAAGAAAAGGTGTTAAAACCAATCCTCGCCCAGGACAACTGGAAGCTGCTAGAGACTGGAAAATGCTGGCAGATGTTGGTCAACGGCTTATTTTTCCACCTGAGATTGCCACCATTAACCTTCGACCAGATATTGTCTTGTGGTCTGGATCAGCACGCCTTGTTCACCTGGTAGAGTTAACAGTGCCATGGGAGGATGCTGTAGATGAGGCGTATGAGAGGAAGAAACTGCGGTATGCTCAACTAGCCACTGAAGCGGAACAGCGAGGATGGAGAGTCCGGTTTACCCAGTGGAAGTGGGTTGTCGAGGATTTGTGGCACACTCTACAACCCGGTTTCTCAGAGACGCCGGATTCAGTGGCCAAGAGTTGCGTCGCACAGTGAAGAACTTATCTGAAGCAGCAGAGAGGAGCAGCAACTGGCTGTGGTTGAGACGGAAAGATTCTGGCTGGGGATCTCAAGCACAATAGAAAGAAAGAAACGCTGATGTACAGGTAAGTAAGCTGGGCTGAGTTGATTGGGGGACGGAGGGGGGTGATGCTGGGACGCCAGAATCACCGTCGAGCCCTCTTGAGGTGTCGTGGGCTAGTCGACGAAACACTGAGGATGGAAGGTGCCCACTTGAAGACCCCAGAGATGTACCCTACTTAGTTCAATCCAGATGGTTGTCATGCTGATGCGCTGGGGAGGCCGCACTGTGGTTGATCCCCGGAGCCAGCATCGCAGCCGTTGTTGTGTGTGCTGATGCGCCAGGGAGGCAAAATAAGCTGATCCCTGGAGCCAGCATTACACTTCAGCCATTAACACCAGACAGAAGGATATCTACATCATCATATGGAAGGAAACGTAAATGGATGGAGACACATATGGATCACATTAGTTTACTGTAAAGCTACGTCTTAGTTGGTGCTTATCTTGGCGAGAGCCGAGTTCAAATCAGCATGAAGTTTTAACATCTACTCTCGTGTAATGGAAATCATGTCAATTACTATTTAACAATTGGGAATAAATAATGCAAAACAATACACAAGTCAGCAGGCGTTTTGCTAACCAATATATTCACACAACACCACGCCAGTAATAATGTTTAAGAGTTCCACATAGTCCAAAATAATTCAGTCATTAGCGTGCGTTCCAAACGATTCCAAACTTGAAGCAAGGAAATAAATAGGCCAGCCTGTTTCCAGAAGATCGGTTTCCTTGGTTTCTCTGGTCAGCCACTCGCCGACCAAAAAGAGATTGATCCATAGTCCCTGTATCTGTATTTCAATAAGCAGCCAGGCAAACAGGTCTGTTTCGGAATATGTTCAACTATTTCAATAAACAGTAAGGTAAGCAGTTCCGTTTATTCTCAAAGTTGAACAGAAAAACAAACAAAACAGCGGTTTCTTAAATATCCTACTGCTGCCATGGTCTTGCTACTGCCATTCTCCTTCTCTCCCTCTTCTTTTTTTATGCTACTAAAAGTCTGCTTCTATATTCTGGTTTCTCTGGCGTGTTGAAAAAGCATTGGTTGAAAACAAACCCTGTCATGCCACACACACCCACTTTTGTTAAAGGGCTTGTGACAGGGTGGCTGGGCGGTGACGTCATGCAGAGGCAGGAACTAAAAACACTGACACCAATACTGCAGATTTCAAAATAATAAAGACGTGGCGGCGCCATTTTATTTAAATAATACAAAAATAAATAAAAGGTTTAAACAAAAAGAAACTTGCTCACAGAGCGAAAATAAATATTTTAAATAAAACAAATCACAAACACAAAATATAAATACAGGTCGGCTGGGCAGTCGCTGTCACTGTTCCGGGATCAACCACAGGTTTTTTTATGCAGGTGACCATCTCCCGATTTAGCAATTTCATTTAGCGATTTAATTTAAATGAATCACTTAATTAGCGGGAGATGGCAACCATCTGCACGAGTTTATTAATTATTCCTGGCAGAGAACGAGCACCAATATCGCCTCTGCCAGAACATGTTTTAAAATAAACAAAACCTGCAGCATTTCGCCGTCATATTTACACAATAAATAAATCATAAACAAATACAAAATAACACAGGGTGGAGGGGGAGATTCTTCTAAAAAATAAACAAACCCCCCCTCAACGGCCACCTCCCCTGAGTCCCAAAGTCCCGGAAGAGGGCCCAAGGTGTTTCTGGGGCGGCCATGGTAGAATGTCCTCCACCCCGTTTCTTTGTTTCTATTGGGCTTCAGCCACACTATATCCAGCCGGTTGGGGAGCTGGTCTCCTGACCTCCCTCCTTCTTCAACAGTTTCCCCTCCATTGGGGGCTCCGGCCACCGCACTTCCTGCCACAAAAGTGTGGCTGGGGAGCTGGTCCTGGCCTTCCCCCCTTCTTTGTGGCCGGCAGCTCCCCTTCATGGGGCTCCAGCCACAGTGCCTCCTGCTGCATGGCAGGACCGGCACACCCCAGGTGAAGCAGAGCCCCTGGCGCCACCCCAGGCGGGCAGGACCCTCGGCAACCCCAGGCAGGCAGGACCCTCGGGAGGCGGCGGCAGCAGCGGCCCCTCGGGAGGCGAACTTGGGGAGGGGAGCTCCTGGCCATCCTGTGTAACTGGTGCGGAGCAACAGGAAGCCCCAGGCGCGGAGCAACAGGTTTTGTGTGGAGCAACAGGCAGCCCCAGGGATCCAGGCGTGGCATCCCTGAGGAAGGAGCATCCTGAGCGGTGCAAGGCAGGCATCCTTGGGCGGTGCAAGGCAGGCATCCTTGGGCGGTGCAAGGCAGGCATCCCTGGGCGGTGCAAGGCAGGCATCCCTGGGCGGTGCAAGGCAGGCATTGGGCGGTGCAAGGCAGCATCCCTTGCAAGGCAGGCAAGTTGCAAGGCAGGCATTTGCATGGCAGGCATGCCGGTGCATGGCAGGCATCCCTGGGTGGTGGCGAACTGGCATCCTCAGGCGATGGCGAACTGGCATCCTCATGCGAGGGACAGGGGGCGGTCCCTCAGGAGGGAAGGGGGAGGATGGCAGGCAGGAGGGGAGCCAGGACCAGCGGTGGTGCTGAGATTGGCCTCTTCTCAGCTGCGGTGAGGAGTTTTCCCCTTGCTCTTCTTAGCAGCATGCAAGGGCAGCTGGGGACCGCAAGCATCTTGTCCCGGGTCCGTCTTGTCTTGAAGGGAGAGGCAGCTCACTCCCTCCCCGGGTGGTGGTGATGGCGGAGGCAGAGGCAGCTCCCCGCTGCTCTGCTCCTGGTGAAGGCAAGGGGGCTCCTCCCCTTCATGAGGAGGGCTCCTCCCCTTCTGCCTGCGGAGGGGCTCCCCCCTTCTGGACACGGCGGGGGCTCCTCCCTTCTGGCTGGGGAGGAGGGGCTCCTCCCCCTTCTGGCTTTTCTTGCGGCTGGGGGCTCCTCCTTCTGGCTGCAAAGGCGGGGCTCCTCCCCTTCTGGCTGCAAAGGGGAGGGGCTCCTCCCCTTCTGGCTGCAAAGGCGGGGCAGGGGCTCCCCCTCTGGCTGCAAAGGCGGCAGGGGCTCCTCCCCTTCTGGCTGCAAAGGCAGGGGCTCCTCCCCTTCTGGCTGCAGCGGGAAACCAGCAGGCATGCTCCCCTCTGCTGGTGGGCATGGAGGCGGAACCAGCAGGTATGCTCCCTCTGCTGGTGGCAGCGATGGAGGCGGAACCAGCAGGCATGTCCCTCCTGGTGACGGCGATGGAGGGGGGCAGGTATGCTCCCCTCTGCTGGTGGGGGCGTGGAGGCGGAACCAGCAGGCATGCTCCCTCCTGGTGGCAGTGATGGAGGCGGAACCAGTAGGCATGTCCCTCTGCTGGTGGCGGCGGTGGAGGCGGAACCAGTAGGTACTCTTCCTCTGCTGGCGGACGTGGGAGCAGCAAGTCATCCTCCCACAGAGGTGGAGGCGGAACCAGCAGGAACTCACCCTCTGCTGGCAGAGGTGGGACCAGCAGGTACTCTCCCTCTGCTGGCGGAGGTGGGAGCGACACACAGTCCTCCCATGGTGGTGGAGGTGGAACCAGCAGGAACTCTCCCTCTGCTGGTGGAGGTGGGAGCGACAAGTCGTCCTCCCACGGAGGTGGAGGCGGAACCAGCAGGAACTCTCCCTCTGCTGGTGGAGGTGGGAGCGACACACAGTCCTCCCACGGAGGTGGAGGCGGAACTAGCAGGAACTGTCCCTCTGCTGGCGGAGGTGGGAGCGACACACAGTCCTCCCACGGAGGTGGGAGGCGAACCAGCAGGAACTCTCCCTCTGCTGGCGGTCCAGTCCTCCCACGAGGTGGAGGCGGAACTAGCAGGAACTGTCCCTCTGCTGCTGGAGGTGGGAGCGACACACAGTCCTCCCACGGAGGTGGAGGCGGAACTAGCAGGAACTGTCCCTCTGCTGGTGGAGGTGGGAGCGACACACAGTCCTCCCACGGAGGTGGAGGTGGAACCAGCAGGAACTCTGGGTGGAGGTGGGGCAGCAGTGTGGAGTAGTGGTTAGGGCTCTGGACTCCTGACCAGAGGGTCGTGGGTTCAATCCCCAGTGAGGGACACTGCTGTTGTACCCTTGAGCAAGGTACTTTACCTAGATTGCTCCAGTAAAAACCCAACTGTTTAAATGGGTAATTGTATGTAAAAATAATGTGAAATAATGTATAATGTGATATCTTGTAACAATTGTAAGTCGCCCTGGATAAGGGCGTCTGCTAAGAAATAAATAATAATAATAATAATAATAATAACTCTCCCTCTGCTGGCGGAGGTGGGAGCGACACACAGTCCTCCCACGGAGGTGGAGGCGGAACCAGCAGGAACTCTCCCTCTGCTGGCGGAGATGTGGGCTGTAGACATTCGGCCTTCCCCCTCTTGGGCTGTGGACATTCGGGCTCCTCCCACTCAGGCGCAGGACGTTCGGGCTCCTCCCACTCAGGCGCAGGACGTTCGGGCTCCTCCCACTCCAGGTCTGTGTCCTAGAAGACCTCCAGGCAGTGGTGCTCCTCATGCCCGTACCGCATGCAGTTGGTGCACCACTCCTCTTCCTCTCGTTCCTTCTTTCCTCTCTGCCTCCTCCTCACCTCTGTCCGTGTCTCTTCCTCCTGCCATATGGGGAAGGTGCCAGGGGAAATGTGCCATGGCTCCCCACAATCAAAGCACCACTCCTCCCCCGACAGGCAGGTAAGGCAGACTTGCTGCGGCTGTTGCTGCTGCAGCGGCTGCTGTCTCCTCATCCTCCTCTTTCCTTTCATCCTCCTTCCTCACTCCCCTTTCACACCACACAAAATTAGAAAAGACAAAAAAAAAGAAAAAAAATCTGCAGTACGCCTCTTCTGCCTGAGTCCAGGAGGCGCTGGTGATCCCACGCTGGACACCACGTGTGACAGGATGGCTGGGCGGTGACGTCAGGACAGAAGCAGGAAGGAAACTGACACCAATACTGTAGATCAAACAAAACCCGCAGCATTTCGCCGTCATATTTACACAATAAATAAATCATAAACAAATACAAAATAACACAGGGGCGGAGGGGGAGACCCCGTTCTAAAAATAAACAAACCCTGTACATGGCTGCTCGCCCTGTTACAGGGATCCTTTTACTGCAGAAAGTGGCAGGGAATTTTGAGTTAAACCAGTGTTTCCCAAATTTTAAAAACTTAAACCTGAAACTTAAAAAAAAAAAAAAAAAAAAAATCCAGCATGCCGCTTTCACTTCTAAACAAGAACCGCACTGTGTGTGGGCACTGCTCACTTTCAATCCTCAAGTCTGTGATTGGCTGCATACAAAGAATAACTTTTGCTTGTACCTTCGTCAACACCAAACTTTAATATAACTTCCACCCTCAAACTCATGAGGATATTGAGGGATTGAGTTCTAATTCCACCTCAAACTCATGAGGATATAGAGGGATTGAGTTCTAATTCCACCTCAAGCTCATGAGGATATCGAGGGATTGAGTTCTAATTCCATCTCAGACTCATGAGGATATCGAGGGATTGAGTTCTAATTCCACCTCAAGCAATGCTCATGAGGATATCGAGGTATTGAGCTCTAATTCCACCTCAAGATCATGAGGATATCCAGGAATTGAGTTCTAATTCCACCTCAAGCTCATGAGGATATCGAGGGATTGAGTTCTAATTCCACCTCAAACTCATGAGGATATCGAGGGATTGAGTTCTAATTCCACCTCAAACTCATGAGGATATCGAGGGATTGAGTTCTAATTCCACCTCAAACTCATGAGGATATCGATGGATTGACCTCTAATTCCACCTCAAGCGATGCTCATGAGGATATCGAGGGATTGAGCTCTAATTCCACCTCAAGCTCATGAGGATATCCAGGGATTGAGTTCTAATTCCATCTCAAGGTCATGAGGATATCGAGGGATTGAGTTCTAATTCCACCTCAAGATCATGAGGATATCGAGGTATTGAGTTCTAATTCCACCTCAAGATCATGAGGATATCGAGGGATTGAGCTCTAATTCCACCTCAAGCGATGCTCATGAGGATATCGAAGGATTGAGCTCTAATTCCACCTCAAGATCATGAGGATATCCAGGGATTGAGTTCTAATTCCATCTCAAGGTCATGAGGATATCGAGGGATTGAGCTCTAATTCCACCTCAAACTCATGAGGATATCGAGGGATTGACCTCTAATTCCACCTCAAGCGATGCTCATGAGGATATCGAGGGATTGAGCTCTAATTCCACCTCAAGATCATGAGGATATCGAGGGATTGAGCTCTAATTCCACCTCAAACTCATGAGGATATCGATGGATTGAGCTCTAATTCCACCTCAAGCTCATGAGGATATCGATGGATTGAGCTCTAATTCCACCTCAAGCTCATGAGGATATCGAGGTATTGAGTTCTAATTCCATCTCAAGCTCATGAGGATATCAAGGGATTGAGTTCTAATTCCACCTCAAGCGATGCTCATGAGAATATCGAGGGATTCGGTTTAGTTTGAGCATTTTACCCAGCATCTTGCTGACGTAGGGTTCGATGTCCACGTCCTGCAGGTGCTGGTGCGTGAGAGCGTGGTAGAGCCGCAGCGTGGAGTCCAGGCGAATCGACACCCACACCCCGTCCCCAATCCACGCCAGCTGCCGGACCTGGCTCTCCCGCCGCGGGTGAGCGTCGAACGATTTCTATCAGGAGAGAGGCACAGCTTGAGAAGCCAGCAGCAAAGAAGCATTTCTAATCTATATTTATCTATATTAGGGCAGTTAACAGATAGGCAAGCCAACTACTGTGAGAATGTGGCTGGACTGGGTTAAGTCTGACCTGATTGGATCTAAAGAGTCTTGTAAGAATGTGGTCAGGTTAAATTTGGTATCTGATTGCCAGTTGAACCTGACCATGTGTATGCAAGAGGGATGGCTGGTCTCCTTGGAACTGAAGATGAGCAGGTGCTTGCTGTAACTCCTCACCCAGCCTTAAAGGGACACAACTTTCCAGTGATATATATTTTAGTTATTTTGAAAATAAAACTGCATGTTTCATGTGTGCAATCCAAATCTTAAGGTATAACATAAATAAAGACGTGTTTACCCCACATATGTCTTGTTTAACTTAGCCAGGAGTTTACTATTACACCTTTACAGAGCTGACCCTTTTTTGCATAGCTTGCCCCACAACCCTGCCCCCGCACCCTTGTAGATATCACATAAAGCTGTGGCAATATCATAGACTTCCCATGAAGTTTGGTCCTGTGCAGGTAGTCAGAGTTTATCTCCTCTCTCCTATCTGCCTCTCTCTACAGCACCCCCGGCTGGACGTCACCCCCGAAGCCGCCCGCACTCACCTCGATCTGCATGGTCTTGGGCTGGATGACGTGGATCTTATTCTTGTAGCCGCACCACACCCTGTCGTGGACCATGGCCATGCAGCGGATGGAGTGGTGAGGCCGGCCCAGGTCCATCAGGTGGTAGTTACTGAGGTCCCATTGTCCGTCTGCCGGGAGAAAGACGCACAGCCAGTCAACACATTGGATAACTTCTAGGGCTTAAAGGAATGAGCTGTGAAGATAGGCTGAAATAACTGAATCTATTTAGCCTGGAACAAAGAATTACAGGGGACTTGGTTGAAGTCTTTAAAATCCCTAGACACTATTTTAAGCACAGAAACCAGGACCAGAGGACACAGTTGGAAGTGGAGATAGATTTAGGCAAGAGGGAAGGAGACTCTTATTCAACAGATAGTGGTGAGAATGGTGAGAGATGGAATAGGTTACCTAGTGATGTTGTTGATACTAAATCACTGGGATCCTTTAAGACCCAACTTGACAAAAAGATCAATCAGCTACTAGGAACCTGACGAGCACTGATGGTCTAAATGGCCTCTTTATCGTTCATACATTTTCTGTTTATTTACTTTAAAACACTCAACTAGAAAAAAACTGTCTAAATAAACGTGATATTTTCAGATCTTGGTAACAATGCTGAGTAAAAGCGAATCCCATTTTGTGCGTTTTTCCTCCTAACTATCGCTTAACTGAGAAAAGCCAAGCAGAATCCTCCACAGGTCTGCCTGCAAGATTCCCACTAGCAATCGTTACCTTCAGCTCTGTGGAAGATAGCCAGTGTCCCGTCTGCTAATGCCACCAGCACGCGGCCCTTCACGTGTCTGAAACAGAAGAAAGATTCATCAGCTCCTAGTCTAGGAGAGGCCAGCAGTGAGGATCTCTAACCCAGCAATCAGGGAGTCTGTCACCACAACCCACATCCAGACACCAAACCAAACCAAACCAAACCAAGTCTGAGCTCTAACCCAGCAATCAAAGAGCCTGTCACCACAACCCACATCCAGACACCAAACCAAACCAAGTCTGAGCTCTAAAGCCAGACATGTACAATATCCACATTTTCTATAATATAATAAACTGTTTAAAAAGGAAAGCAGAGTGTAATTGTGATGGGTGTAAAATTGGATTGGGCAGGCATACTTGGTGGGGTACCACAAGGGTCTGCACTTGGACCTTTACTGTTCCTCATTTCTATAAATGACTTTGGACGCAGACACACATTGCAAGAGTGTTACATTTGAAAATGATACCAAACTTGGGGGAGTAGTGGACTCTGAAACTGCAGCCCTTTTAATTCAATGGGGATCCTTCTCTGTAACTGGGCAGACTTGTGCCAAATACATTTTAATTTAAAGAAATGTGAAGTACTGCATATTGGAGGTAGAAATCTAGGTTATAAGTATGACATGAACGGGACAGAAATAGGGAAGACTTTGAAAAGGATCTGAAGGTTATAGTGCTCATAATTAAATGTATCTCGCCAGTGTGGTGAGGCAATTAAAAAGGCAAATAGAATGTTGGGCTACATTGCAAAAAGTGTGGAATCCAATTCTAGGTTATACAATGCTCTAGTTAGACCCCATCTAGAATATTTTGTGCAGTTACAGTCACCTCACAACAAAAAATACATTGTTGCACTTGAGAAGATAAAGAGAAGGTCACCTAGGGTGATCTCAGGACTTAATGTCATGAGCTGAGGAAATATTATTGATATGACAATCAATTGTTTGAACAATCAGGCCCCTGGTAAATGTGCTCTAAATTAACTGATCGCACTTCACATCACAGCTTGAATAAGTCACACCTGCAAGTCTGTGATTTCCATTACACGAGAGTAGATGTTAAAACTTCATGCTGATTTGAACTCGGCTCTCGCCAAGATAAGCACCAACTAAGACGTAGCTTTACAGTAAACTAATGTGATCCATATGTGTCTCCATCCATTTACGTTTCCTTCCATATGATGATGTAGATATCCTTCTGTCTGGTGTTAATGGCTGAAGTGTAATGCTGGCTCCAGGGATCAGCTTATTTTGCCTCCCTGGCGCATCAGCACACACAACAACGGCTGCGATGTTGGCTCCGGGGATCAACCACAGTGCGGCCTCCCCAGCGCATCAGCATGACAACCGTCTGGATTGAGCTAAGTAGGATACATCTCTGGGGTCTTCAAATGGGCACCTTCCATCCTCAGTGTTTCGTCGACTAGCCCACGACACCTCAAGAGGGCTCGACGGTGATTCTGGCGTATCAGCATCACCCCCCTCCGTCCCCCACTCAACTCAGCCCAGCTTACTTACCTGTACATCAGCGTTTCTTTCTTTCTATTGTGCTTGAGATCCAGCCAGAATCTTTCCGTCTCAACCACAGCCAGTTGCTGCTCCTCTCTGCTGCTTCAGATAAGTTCTTCACTGTGCGACACAACTCTTGGCCACTGAATCCGACGTCTCTGAGAAACCGGGTTGTAGAGTGTGCCACAAATCCTCGACAACCCACCTCCACTGGGTAAACCCGGACTCTCCATCCTCGCTGTTCCGCTTCAGTGGCTAGTTGAGCATACCGCAGTTTCTTCCTCTCATACGCCTCATCTACAGCATCCTCCCATGGCACTGTTAACTCTACCAGGTGAACAAGGCGTGCTGATCCAGACCACAAGACAATATCTGGTCGAAGGTTAGTGGTGGCAATCTCAGGTGGAAAAATAAGCCGTTGACCAACATCTGCCAGCATTTTCCAGTCTCTAGCAGCTTCCAGTTGTCCTGGGCGAGGACTGGTTTTAACACCTTTTTTTGGTGGTTGCTCTCCTGGGCGGAGGAATGTTGTCTTTTGTGTGTAATGTTTTGATGGAACAGGTGGCAACTTACGCTTGTCTTCCAATGCTAAGGCCAAACATCGCAGCACCTGGTCATGGCGCCAAGTAAACCGTCCTTGGCTAAGAGCCACCTTACATCCTGTCAAAATGTGCCTTAATGTTGCAGGTGATGAACACAAAGGACATGAGGGATCCTCTCCTACCCAGAGGTTTAGGTTCTGTGGTGATGGGAGAACATCATATGTTGACCTGATGAGGAAACTGATCCTGCTCTGTTCCATTGACCATAGGTCTTGCCAGCCAATCTTGCGTTGTTCCACACTCTCCCATCTCATCCATTCTCCTGCTTGGCCTGGGAAATGGCCTTATACACCTCATCCTCTCCTCCTGCTTTTGCACCTCGTTGACTACCAGCTTCCTCCTTTGAGCTGGGGCTGCCTTGTGCCATGTAGGAGGAGCTGAACTGAGACCAAGACCCCTCTTCCATGCTGAACTTGCCCCATGATATCACCAATTCGAAGGGCAGCCTTTGCATCTTCCACAGCTTTCTTTGCCGCCCACTTTCTTCCAGTTTTCAACACAGGTGCTGCCTCCCTTACGCATTTGTCGAGTGACTCTACTAATGTCATTTCCAGTCTGACCTTGGCGCACTTAAACTCCTCGGTTAGAGCGGAGACTGGTAGCTGCAGTATTCCTTTACCATAAAGTCCCACTCTGCTGAGGCAGCGTGGAACTCCCAACCATTTCCTGATGTATGAACTGATTAAAGCTTCCAGCTTCTATACTGTTGTCAAAGAAACCTCGTACACAGTCAGTGGCCACAGCAACCTCGGCAGTAGACCAAACTGAAAGCACCAGAGTTTTAGTTTGCCTGGTAAAGCGCAGCTGTCTATGCTCTTCAACCCTTCCACTGCTTGTTGTCTAACTTCTCCCACACGAACTGTGTCCTTTAGATCCCCGTCGTACCATCTCCCAAGACTCTTCACTGGCTTCTCAGACACTGTTGGTATTGCCTCACCATTAATGAAGAATGTTTTATCTACTACTTTGCCTTTAATTATAGAGATGCTCCTTGATTTAGTGGGCTTGAATTGCATTCATGCCCATTCAATGTTATTGGTTAATTTGCCCAATAACCGGTTAGTGTAGGCTAGTGCAGGCTACTGTTGTAGTCATGGTTGTCATGTCATCCATGTATGCTCGAATTGGTGGTAGTCGCATTCCAGAAGCCAAGCGCTCTCCTCCTACTACCAATTTTGATGCCCTAATGATTACTTCCATTGCCACGGTAAAAGCCAGTGGAGAAATGGTGCATCATGCCATTATTCCAACCTCTAGGCATTGCCATGTAGTGCTGAATTCCAAAGTTGAAAAACTAAATTGCAAACCTCCAAAGTAGGCTTTCACTAAATTTGTTATTGTCATCGGTACACTGAAAAAATCAAATGCTGCCCAAAGAAGTTAATGTGGCACTGAACCATATGCATTAGCCAAATCCAGGAATGTCACATGGGGCTCCTTTTTTTAGCTGATTGAATTTGTTGCCAGATCACATTGATGTGTTCTAAGCATCCTGGGAAACCTGGAATGCCCGCTTTTTGTATTGAAGTGTCAATGAAGCAGTTCTTTAATAGGTAAGTTGACAATCTCTGAGCAATAATGCTGAAGAAAATCTTGCCTTCTGCGTTTAATAGGGAAATAGGACGAAACTGACTGATGCTTGTAGAATCTTTTTCTTTAGGTATAAAGACTCCACCTGCTCGGCGCCATGCTCTTGGTACAACCTGTTTTTCCCATGCCACTTTCATCAATTTCCACAGAATTGTGAGAACTCCTGAAGCACTCTTGTACACTCTGTACGGAACTCCATTAGGCCCTGGAGATGATGAAGCCCTTGCTTTTTTCACAGCTTGCTCTACTTCTTTCCACTTAGGTGCACAGTCCTTCATTTGGTATTCTGGTGGATTGATAGGTGGGATGTCTGACGGAATTGACATAGGCTCCTGCCTTTTTGAATCTGTATGTGTTTCCTCCAAATATCTCTCCAGCTCAACCTTAGATGCTTTTAGTGTGCCATTCTTCTCACTGGTGAATAACTTCTTTACAAATTTGAATGGGTCTTTATAAAAGTTAGCTCTCGCACGCTCCTTCTTTTTGTAGCGTTTCCATAGGCGCTCAGCTCTGCGCAATGTTGCAAGCTTATCTTTTATGACCCTTTGTAAGAGATTGAGTCCCTCCTTCTGACTTTGTTCTGCTCTTCTCCATTGCTTCCTCAGCTGTCTCCTTTCTCTAACTAAGCATTCAATCTCCTGCTGCCGTCTAGACTTTCCAGGAATAGTTTGTACTTTTTCCTTCCTTTTTTCAACTCCAAACCTCTCGCTTCCATATGCGTAGATGATGTCCCCAAATTTATCCAGCTTCTTTTCAACTGTTCCACTTAATCTTTCCAATGCAAAGCAGAGATCTGTGTTTACTGTGTCCCATGCCGTTTTCTCACAAGCTCTTGGCCATTTAACTCCAGGCTTGTGCCAGTTGAGGTTCTTTTCTCTCTTATGCTGGTTTGTCTGACCGGGTTCACAAGGATCATTAGGTTCATCACTGTGTCCATGCAAGTCCTCCTCACGTCTATGACAGGGGTGGTGATATCCTGCGAACTGTGGTTTGCATCCTGTCGCTGGATTTCATTCGACTGACTTGACTGACTTCGTAAGAAGTACTGATCAATGCGAGGCCCTTGTCCCTTCTCCCTCAAGCATTTCATTCTCCCTTGATGAATCTTCAAACCCCTGACCGTTGTCGCCTTGCTCCAGCCGCAGACACAAACCTGGAGTTCCATGTCTTTGCTAACTGCAGATCTTGAACTAGTCTTTTGTGAAGTACTCTCCATACTAATATCGTTTCCTTTCCTAAGTCGTTAACCATGTTGTCCAACGTTGAGTCATCTTCTGCCCCCGCTCTCGCAGACTCTAGGGGTATTTTTCTCTTTAATTTCTTAGAAGCCTTGGGCGGGTGTCTCCAGCATCCTGTAAACACGGAGCTGGATACTGCCGACAAGGGTAGCTAACCCTTACCAGCCCCAGTGGGGTCTCTTTCCTCCTGTCAGCTGTCTCTCCAGGCTGTCACAAGGTCTTTCCCTTGTTGCCAGCTGCACTATTCACAGCAGTCACTGGACGTATCCAGATCTTCATGATTTCCATTACACGAGAGTAGATGTTAAAACTTCATGCTGATTTGAACTCGGCTCTCGCCAAGATAAGCACCAACTAAGACGTAGCTTTACAGTAAACTAATGTGATCCATATGTGTCTCCATCCATTTACGTTTCCTTCCATATGATGATGTAGATATCCTTCTGTCTGGTGTTAATGGCTGAAGTGTAATGCTGGCTCCAGGGATCAGCTTATTTTGCCTCCCTGGCGCATCAGCACACACAACAACGGCTGCGATGCTGGCTCCGGGGATCAACCACAGTGCGGCCTCCCCAGCGCATCAGCATGACAACCGTCTGGATTGAGCTAAGTAGGGTACATCTCTGGGGTCTTCAAATGGGCACCTTCCATCCTCAGTGTTTCGTCGACTAGCCCACGACACCTCAAGAGGGCTCCCAGCATCACCCCCCTCCGTCCCCCACTCAACTCAGCACAGCTTACTTACCTGTACATCAGCGTTTCTTTCTTTCTATTGTGCTTGAGATCCCCAGCCAGAATCTTTCCGTCTCAACCACAGCCAGTTGCTGATCCTCTCTGCTGCTTCAGATAAGTTCTTCACTGTGCGACGCAACTCTTGGCCACTGAATCCGACGTCTCTGAGAAACCGGGTTGTAGAGTGTGCCACAAATCCTCGACAACCCACTTCCACTGGGTAAACCCGGACTCTCCATCCTCGCTGTTCCGCTTCAGTGGCTAGTTGAGCATACCGCAGTTTGTAGTATGTCTACTAATACTTCAAGGGACTATAAGGGAGGGACTATTTTTTTCAACATCAAACTCCTGTCTCCTGATCATCTACTATTCTGAACTGAAGGTAGTTCTGAAACCCAGGACTATTATTTTACACTGTATTTGCTCTGCAGTTCAGGATGTCCAATTACATTTCCCCAACAGCTACAACTGACGGTCAGTGGACATCCTCTGATCACACCACCAAGCCTCTTTACACCCAGGAATTCTGGAGGACAAAGGCCAGCTCTGCTGGTGTCTGCTTGAGGTCTCCAGGTGCCTGGCGAGTAGGGTGCGCTGCAGCATGATGAGGAGAAACAGTCCCTGCCAGGTTTGCCTCCATAACCCACAGGAGCGCCAGGGCCAATGTGACTCTCTCTCCAGAATTTCCAGCGAAGACAGACAACTCCACACATGACTCACCCTGCACCCCGTACTTTTCCCAGAGGAGACACTTGGGGACCCCCTGCTTACTGTACACACAGCAGATGCATTCCTAGCACTGCTTCCAGAGTGAGAGCATGCATACTTACACCAGGCTGAGAACAGAGTCCTTCAGCTTGATTGAGTGCAGGCATTTCTTCCAATTGGACACAGCAGAGTGAACATAGAGCCTATAGAGAAGAAGAAGAGAGCATGACAAGTCCTGTACAAGCTTAGCCTTAGTGTTGGTACAGGGAGCCCTCTGTATTAGCGTCGGTACAGGGAGCCCTCTGTATTAGCGTCGGTACAGGAGCCCCTGTGTGGCGTCGGTACAGGAGCCCTCTGTAGCTGCCGGTGGGGCCCTCTGTATTAGCGTCGGCACAGGAGCCCTCTGTAATAGCGTCGGCACAGGAGCCCTCTGTATTAGCGTCGGTACAGGGGAGCCTCTGTATTGGCGTGTCGGTACAGAGCCCTCTGTATTAAGCGTCGGTACAGGGAGCCCTCTGTATTAGCGTCGGTACAGGGAGCCCTCTGTATTAGCGTCGGTACAGGGAGCCCTCTGTATTAGCGTCGGTACAGGGAGCCCTCTGTATTAGCGTCGGTACAGGGAGTCCTCTGTATTAGCGTCGGTACAGGGAGTCCTCTGTATTAGCGTCGGTACAGGAAGCCCTCTGTATTAGTGTTGGTACAGGGAGCCCTCTGTACTGAGGCAAGTCAAGGGACCAGCACACTGTGGCTGTAACAAGGGGTTGGCATTACTGCTGAAGGTTCTTATAGCAAGTTAACACCAAAGGATTTGTATCACTTAAAAAAGTAAACTAGGTAACAGTTTATTTATTTTGCTTCTTAATGAATTTCCACAAACAAATGAACCATAAGAGGTATCCATCTCTGATGTCAGATTTCATAATCGTGCAATACTGGAAAACAGTTCACCATCCATTCTAAACACCCTGCTCTCTGAGGGTATTCCCTGGATTGAAGCTGCCCAACTCTCTTACCAGCCGTTCTGAGCCCCGAGCCACATGGTGGGGGCGGAGCTTGTGACTGCACCAGGCTCCTCCCCTGCCTCCTCTGGCTCTTGTGAAGTCACGGTGCTGGACTCCTCCTTGGGCTGCCCTGCCTCCCTGTGGACACAGTGTGAAGTACATGTTGAAACACATGAGAAGGTATCCGCACACAGGTTTACAGGCAATCCACAACACTGGATTAGTCAGGTTAGTCAAAATACATGTTTAAACACTAGAGAAGGGATCCGCACACAGGTTTACAGGCAATCCACAACACTGGATTAGTCAGGTTAGTTAACATACATGTTTTGCGCTAGTTCACAGTCATAAACCTCATATACCCACTAGGGGGCGTAGAGCAACAGGATCCAAATGTGTGACTCATGCCAAGTTTGGATATAAGGGAATTACTTCTGTCCATTCAAGTCTCTTTGCCTTTTCAACAAGGAGAATTTTGTTTTGTATACAATAAAGAGTGTTTTCAGCTTTGAGTGGTCCAGAAAATGACTGGCACTGAAACAACTGTGCTCGCTATACCCTAGATGTCCCAAAGAGTTTGGTCCTATAGCCATGCTTGTTCTAGCTATTATGGATGGGAATTTTAAACGTTTAAACGTATAAACTCTAAAGAAGTGGTTAAATGTTGAATAATATGCTAGACGTATAACCAGTCATGTGACAAATTTCACCAAACGCATATGTTTCTTATGTATTTATTTTAGTAATTTATCATCATTTACGTTGTGTATCCGACTGCTGTGGTACCAGAAAAAGGAAGGGGTTTGGCAATTGCCTCCAAGTAGTTTTTCTAATTGGTGCAACAGAAAGATTGACACTGGGGTGGGTTTTATTCTCGGTCGATCTGGCGCTTCATTGGTGCACTCTGTGTTCATGCTGTAGTGGGCGTGGTATGGTATCCAGTCCACGTGGTAAGAGGTTAAATGACAAGCGTTGTTTCTGACGTTTGTTATATTTTTTAATACAATGGCATCTCTGCCATTGTATGAACAGGGCCGAACAGGGCTGATCACGTTATCCCCTATTTGAGGACAGTGTGTGTGAATCTTGAATGCAGCAGTTTTGAAATCGATGTAAGATTATCCCAATACTGTGCCAACCCGTAAAACTACAGCGAGGCTGGTTAAACAAAGAAAATTGTGATGCAGCTGTTCATACAAAACGTTCAAAAGGGAGAAAAAGTTGCAATTACCACAGACTCATGGACCCCATTCCCCTAATCTCCCCATAGGTGGAAGGCTGTTTTCACTTGAAATTGTTCTGTTAACTGCACAAGAAGGCAAATATTCTATTCATTATTTAATATAATACTTGATTGTGTGTTACGATTGGCATTTAAAAACAGGACTTGTGGTAATGTTTGGGTGGGTTATGTACACTAGTATGTACAGCAGAGTAGTGTTAGATTCGAGTACTCTGAAATTGTAATGCTCAAGTGCTCAAGCAATAGATTTCTCGAAAATCCCACCCCTACTATCAAACACCGCAAACTTTTTAAGCTCTGAGGCAGGCTTTTTAATATCAGTCACAGTGCTCTTTACAATTCCAAAATCGTGTGCTATTTTATCCCTGGTAATTACCTTTTCCAGAAGGGAAAGTATTTCCAACTTTTTTTTCAATTGTAAGCACAACTTGCTTTTGCTTTCCTGTAGCCATTTTGCATTAGTGGGTGATGTTCGTCTTATTTATTTAAAACATTTTTTTAAAAATAATAACCATATCATTTTGGGCAGTTTCTTACAAAAAAAACAATAAAAAAACCAACTAAAAAACAAAACGGAATAGGTTCCTGTTTTTTTGTTGTTAAATGAACCTTTAAGAAACTATTCTAAAAACATTATACTATCTAAAAATGTGTTCAATATGTCTATAGTTCTGTCTCCACTACTGACAACTTTAATACAACCATTGTTTGATTGAAGAGAACATTTAAATAGAAACATTTCAATATATACTTTGGCGAGTATGTATATCTATCTATATCTATCTATATCTATCTATATATATTTACTTTGTAGTTAAGTCTTTCGATGTTAAAATGTTACTTGCTTATTTAGGGGTTCTTTGCTTGGGAAATACTAACCAGGGCTGTCGGTATATATCAGAATGTAATATAAAGAGAGTGTGTGTGTGTGTGTATGTAGATATGGTTCAAATGCTGACACCTGCATAGCATTTAAATGTTCATAAAAATGTACCAAAAGCACATCCCTACTAGCTATACCGTGGTTTCCCCATACAGTTTGGTCCTGTAGCCACGCTTGTCTTCCTTCGTCCTTTTTGTCTGACTGGGACAATAAGAACCCTGTCTAACCTCTTAAAGTACAGATACAATACCAAGTGATTGTAGCAAATAATCCCATGCATTTCCCATGTCATACACATCCACTAGATTTTTAAAATGGGTAGTTTTGAAGTTTTAGAAATTATATCGGGTACTGCACTAGGTTAAAGAAATCTCTGTTTGCAAGTCTTGCTTTCAGATAGTCTTGCATTTTCACCTGAAAGGGAAATTGTCCCGACTCATTCAGGGCCACCTGCATGAAGGGAAACTTCTAACTTTATTAGAAGTCACCACACTGGCTGCCAACCCTTGATATATTTGCAGCACCTCACTATGTGCGCCTGCACTCAATAATCCCACCCCTCTCCAACTGGGTGTAGCCTAGCCTATCACCCTCTTCAGCAGTCATGAAGCACATCCATTCCCTGCAGTGTGCCCAACATAACCCTTACCTCAATAGAGGCTGCCCCAAAACCTAACCTCAGCATTGCTGCTGTATTATTATAGCTAAGAGTGACCCTTTCAAGTACACAGAGCTAAAGGAGAAGTCATACTAATGGGGGATTTCAACTTCCCCCGTATAAAATGGGAGAACCCGGTGGGGAGCACGACGGATGAAATTGAAATGGTGGAAATGACAAATGACTGCTTCCTAACGCAATTTGTCAAGGCACCGACTAGAGGGGAGGCATGCCTTGATTTAGTCTTTTCAAATAACAAAGACAGAATAACTAAAACAGAGGTCAGAGAGCCATTGGCAAACTCAGACAACAACATGGTCTCATTTGAAGTATTTTTAAAACCCCAAAAGTAATGACTAAAGCTAAGGTTTACAATTTTAGAAAAGCAAGCTATGAAGATATGAAACAGAGACAAACAGAAGTAGATTGGAGTAAAATAGAGAAAACATCCGCAGAAAAAGGATGGCTGTTTTTTATGTAGTACTAGAGGCGCAAAACAATTACATCCCAAAAGTAGACAAATCTAAATCTAAAACAAAATGGCCAAAATGGTTTAATAGATCAATTAAAAAAAAAATATTCAGCGAAAAAAGGCACTTTTAAAGAGCTTTAAAAGGGGACAAAAACAAAGTACACAGAAAGAGTACTTGGAACTGCAAACATAAGTCAAAAAAGGAAGTTACAAAGGCCAAGAGAGAAATAGAAATCAATATTGCTATGGGGCTAAAACCAATTCCAAAATGTTTTCCAATATTATAACAGCAAGAGAACATTCAAAGAGGAGGTTAAATGTCTAAGAGACACAAATGGCAAAATCATAGATGAAGAAAAAAAAATAGCAAATATATTAAATGATTACTTTTCACAAGTTTTTACAAAGGAGGACACGGACAACATGCCCCACATGTCGACCTGTTCCTATCCAATTTTAAATAACTTTAGCATAACAGAGGCAGAAGTGTTAAAGGGACTAGGAGCTCTTAAAATAAACAAATCCCCTGGGCCGGATGAGATCCTCCCAATAGTACTCAAAGAAATGAAAGAAGTTATTTACAAATCGCTAATCAAGATCATGCAACAGTCTCTTGACACAGGGGTTGTACTGACAGACTGGAAAATTGCAAACATAATACCAATCCACAAAAAGGGAGACAAAACCGAACCAGGTAACTACAGACCAATAAGCCTGACTTCTATTATATGTAAACTTATGGAAACTATAATAAGATCTAAAATGGAAAATTACCTATATGGTAACAATATCCTGGGAGACAGTCAGCATGGTTTTAGAAAAGGGAGATCGTGTCTAACTAACCTGCTTGACTTTTTTGAGGATGCAACATTGACAATGGATAATTGCAAAGCATACAACATGGTTTATTTAGATTTCCAGAAAGCTTTTGACAAAGTCCCGCATAAAAGATTAATTCTCAAACTGAACGCAGTAGGGATTCAAGGAAATGCATGCACATGGATTAGGGAGTGGTTAACATGTAGAAAACAGAAAGTACTGATTAGAGGTGAAACCTCAAAATGGAGCGAGGTAACCAGTGGTGTACCACAGGGATCAGTATTAGGTCCTCTGCTATTCCTAATCTACATTAATAATTTAGATTCTGGTATAGTAAGCAAACTTGTTAAATTTGCAGACGACACAAAAATAGGAGGAGTGGCAAACACTGTTGCAGCAGCAAAGGTCATTCAAAATTATCTAGACAGCATTCAGAACTGGGCAGACACATGGCAAATGACATTTAATAGAGAAAAGTGTAAAGTATTGCACGCAGGCAATAAAAATGTGCATTATAAATATCACATGGGAGATACTGAAATTGAAGAAGGGAACTATGAAAAAGACCTCAGAGTTTATGTTGACTCAGAAATGTCTTCATCTTGACAATGTGGGGAAGCTATAAAAACGGCCAACAAGATGCTCGGATATATTGTGAGAAGTGATGAATTTAAATCAAGGGAAGTAATGTTAAAACTCTACAATGCATTAGTAAGACCTCACCTAGAATATTGTGTTCAGTTCTGGTCAACTCGTTACAAAAAGGATATTGCTGCTCTAGAAAGAGTGCAAAGAAGAGCAACCAGAATTATCCTGGGTTTAAAAGGCATGTCGTATGCAGACAGGCTAAAAGAATTGAATCTATTCAGTCTTGAACAAAGAAGACTACGCGGCGATCTGATTCCAACATTCAAAATCCTAAAAGGTATTGACAATGTCAACCCAGGGGACTTTTTCAACCTGAAAAAAGAAACAAGGACCAGGGGTCACAAATGGAGATTAGATAAAAGGGGCATTCAGAACAGAAAATAGGAGGCACTTTTTTACACAGAGAATTGTGAGGGTCTGGAACCAGCTCCCCAGTAATGTTGAAGCTGACACCCTGGGATCCTTCAAGAAGCTGCTTGATGAGATTCTGGGATCAATAAGCTACTAACAACCAAACAAGCAAGATGGGCTGAATGGCCTCCTCTCGTTAGTAAACTTTCTTATGTTCTTATGTTCTTAAAATAATTCCAGCAAATCGTGTCTAATATGTATTAACATCACTTCTGTAGATTTCACATTTTCCTATATGAAGGAGACACACTTTCTGTTAAACAAGTATTTGATTTTTAATGGTATTTTCTTCATAGCATTCATAAACAATAAAACTGTCTCTTACACTCCTTGCCATGCTGCACTTCCTGCTGAAGGAACGCATCCGACACACGTAAGCTGCTTCTGGGAGTTTGAGTCCTTGTAGGAAAAACAATTCTCTCCCTACACCCACACAGTGTGGAGCTCTCACTACACCCACACACAGTGTGGAGCTCTCCCTACAACCACACACAGTGTGGAGCGTTACCTACATCCCCACACAGTGTGGAGCTCTCCCTATACCCACACACAGTGTGGAGCTCTCCCTACACCCACACAGTGTGGAGCGTTACCTACACCCACACACAGTGTGGAGCTCTCCCTACACCCACACACAGTGTGGAGCGTTACCTACATCCACACACAGTGTGGAGCTCTCCCTACACCCACACACAGGGTGGAGCTCTCCCTAGACCCACACACAGTGTGGAGCTCTCCCTACACCCACACACAGGGTGGAGCTCTCCCTACACCCACACACAGTGTGGAGCTCTCCCTACACCCACACACAGTGTGGAGCTCTCCCTACACCCACACACAGGGTGGAGCTCTCCCTACACCCACACAGTGTGGAGTGTTACCTACACCCACACACAATGTGGAGCTCTCCCTACACCCACACACAGTGTGGTGCTCTCCCTATGCCCACACTCAGTCTGGGGCTTTCCTTACACCCACACAGTGTGGAGAGCCCCCACACCCACACACAACGTGGAGCGTTACCTACACCCACACAACATGGAGCTCTCCCTACACCCACACAACATGGAGCTCTCCCTACACCCACACACAGTGTGGAGCTCTCCCTACCTGCCCTGCCCGCTGTCCCCTGGCCTGGCTGACTCCGGGTCAGTGAAGACGTGCTCTGTGAATGGACCGGGCCGTGCTGACACCGGCACCGTCTCGCTGGCTGTTGGCTCCGACACCTCTGTAGCTTCAGTAGCCTCCTCTGCAGACTGGGACAGGTTGATTTTGCTGCTGCTGATCGGAGCTACAGGGGGAGAGGATACTGCCATGGGGTAACAATGAACTCCCTTCAAAGCATGATATTGTCATTTATTGTTTTGCTGTTAATTGTCATAAAATCAACTTGGTCCACTGAAGAAGGCCTAGCCAAAACGCTCTGTTTGTCTTACAGTTTCTCTTATAGTTTTATCTTAACATCCATACCGATTATATCAAAATAATTCTATAAATCTGACCTTCTTACACTTCCATTACTCTCAAATGTGCAGTTTTTAAAGAAACACAGGGCAGCTGGGTGGTTAATGACAGGTAGTTAAATGCCATTGAACGGGTGGGGATAGCTTCACCCTCATGTTAACCAAACAAGTGCAACACTAATGCCTTTTTCCAAGGTGGTGCAACGATTCTCCGCAATTATGGTTAGCCCTGCTCTGGTTGGTATTGTGGCTGCCTGGTACATACCCTGGCCCTTGTCCAGTATGGGTGTGTCTGTGCGCGAGGAGCAGTTGCTGCGGACGACACTGCAGCGGGTGGCACAGCCCACCAGGGTGATCCCGGCCAGCATGCCCTCCACCCCGCCTGCCTCCTCCGAGCCGCCCTCACCTGGGTCCAGGAAGATCTCTCCAGCCGGGTAGTCACTGTCGCTGGCCGCTGCACAGGAACACACACGCATCAATACAGGAACACACACAAACACGCATCAATACAGGACACACACACACACACACACACACACACATCAATACAGGAACACACACACACATCAATACAGGACACACACACACACACACACACACACACACATCAATACAGGAACACACACACACATCAATACAGGAACACACACGCATCAATACAGGAACACACCACA
>CM072684.1:17684015-17715398 GCA_036884735.1 Huso huso | reverse complement strand
ACCCCGTGTGGTCCCAGAGCCTCGGCCAAGCGGTCTAGCACCTCCCAGCGGCGCGCCGACCCCGCGCTGACCCAGGCAGTCTCCAGCGGCTGCATAGCGGTCCTGAACCTCCCAGCATGCGCTGGGCCTCACCGACCCCGTCGGGATCACGGCTCGCCAAAATGGTCCCGTACGCCACGGGCTAGCGACGCTCAGGTTCCAGCTGCTCGCCAGACGTTACCAGCGCCTCCCAGCCGCAGCACTGGGCCATGGTGACCCGTGTCGGGTCAGCGACTCACCAAATGGTCCCCTGCCCTCCTCTTTCAGCATCGTGTTCAAGCAGGCTCCCAACAGTCCCTGGTACCTCCCAGCCACTGGGAACCTGTCCCTGGCACCTCCCCCACTGTCCCAAGACAGGTCCCAGCACGCGCCTGGGCCCTGGGTGGGTCCCAGGGTTCACACTCCCCGGCCTCCCAGACTATCACAGGCCCCATCGCCCCAGGGTCCCAAGGAACTCCAAGCGGTCCTGGCTCCCTCCCTACAGCCCCAGCAACCCCATGGGGTCCCCTAATAGCCACCTCCCAGTGCCAATGGCTCAAGCACCCCGCGTCGGTCAGCGGCTCCCCAAATGACATGCATCTGTACCCAGCATCCCCCGGGCACAGTCCCTGCGTTAGGGTGCCAAGACGGGCTCCAGCGATTCCTGTTACCTGCCACTTGCCTGCCTTGGTACCTCCCCTCAATGGTCCCTGGCCCCTCAGCAGTGACCCTGCGTGGGGTGCCAATATGGGTCCCTAGCCTGCCCCCAGCCCGCCCATGGTCCCTGACCTGGCATATCCCGCCGAACGCTAATGGTCCTAGCATATCGCCCATAGCTTCACGCCTCAAGCGACTTGCTGGGGTCCCAGATGCTCACAAATGGTCCCCAGCCCCTCCAGCTAGCTCGCCACAAGGGGCCCAGTGACCCAGCGCTGGATCCCAGCGGCTTCATAAATGGTCCCTGGCATATCGAGCATAACCCTGCACGCCCCAGCGACCCAGCCTTGAGGGTCCCAGATGCTCGTCAAATGAGATTCCCCAGCCCCTCACTTGGCTTCAGCGCCAAGGGGGCCCAGTGACGGGTCCCAGCGGCTGCGTAAAATGGTCCCTGGCAACTCCCAGGTTCTCAAGGGGCCCCACTGGGCCCAGGTCTCTAGACACAGCCGGGTCCCAGCAGCTAACAAATGTCCTGGCACATCCCAGGGCGGCGCCCTGGGCCCAGACACCAAAAGGGTACCAGTGGCTCCTTAAACGTCCATTGAACCTCCCAGCATGCACACTTCGCCCCAGCGACCCGATACAGTTTCCCAGCGGATGGCAAATGGTCCTGGCACCTCCCAGCACCGCATGCAGGCACCAGCGACCAGGCGACGGGTCCCAGCTGCTCGCCAAATGTTCCCTGGCACCTCCCCAGCAGCGCGGGCCCCAGCGACCAGGCCGGGGTCCCAGCTGACTCACCAAGCGGTCTCTGGCACCTCCCCACCACGCAGCGCTGCAAGCCCCAGCAACCCCGTGTGGTCCCAGAGCCTAAGCCAAATGGTACCTGGCACCTCCCCAGCAAGCGCGGTCTCCCAGGGACCCAGCGGGGTCTCAACTGCTGCCAGCGGTCCCTGGCACCTCCCAGTACGCACGGACCCAGGGCCACACACGCAGGGTCCCAGCATCAACAATTCTGGCACCTCCTAGCGAACGCGGGACTGCTGACCCTGCAGAGGTCCCAGGGTGCTCTCACCAAATTCCTGCTTGCCCAACTCAGCGCCGCGTGCACAGTGATCCTGCTGGGTCCAGCCAACAGTCCCCTTACAGCTCCCCAGCATCGGCTGCCAGCCACCCTTCAAGACCGCAGGTGTCCCGAGCGGTTTTAAATAGTCCTCAGCACATCCCAGCATCGCCAAGACGGCCCCAGCGCTCGCCAAATAGTCCCTGGCAACTCCCCAGACCGCAAGACTTGGCCCAGCTTACACCACAAAAAAGGTACCAGTGGCTCACAAACGGTCGTTGATCCTCCCAGCATGCACACTCCGCCTCAGCGCACCCCCATCTGCTTCCCAGCGGATCGGCAAATGGTCCCTTGGCACTTCCCCAGCACACGCGACGGGCACCAGCGACCAGGCACGGGTCCCAGCTGCTGTAAATGTTCCTAACCTCCCAGCATGCCGCGGGCCCCAGCGACCAGGCCGCGGGGTCCCAGCCATCTCTCGCGGTCTCTGGCACCTCCCCACCCGCATACGGGACCAACAACCCGGTGGTCCCAGGCTCTCGGCAGCGGTCCATTGAACCTCCCAGCATGCACACTGCGCCCTGATTCCCATGCGGGTTTCCCAGCGGATCGACCGTGGTCCCTGGCACCTCCCAGCACGCATATGCAGACTGGCGACCAGGCACGGGGTCCCAGCGGCTCACCAAGCGGTCTCTGGCACCTCCCACCACGGCATGAGGCCCCAGCAACCCCGTGTTTTGTCCCAGATCCTCGTAAACGGTCCCTGGCACCTCCCAGCAGCGCGTAGATTTAGCGACCCAAGCGGGGTCTCAGCGGCCGCCAGCGGTCCTAGCACCTCCCAGCATCACGCTGAGCCTCCTGCGACCCGTCAGGAATCCCTCGCGGCTAGCCAAATGGTCCCTGGCACCTCCCAGCAGCGGCCCGCGGGCCTAACACGACCCGTCGGGGTTTCCAAGCACCGCCAGACGTCCTGGCACCTCCCCAGCATCGCAGCACTGGGCCCAGCGACCCGTGTGGGTCCCAGCGACTCACCAAATGGTCCCTGGCCCCTCCCAGCACGAGCCACGGGCCCCAGCGATAGCGGGTTCAAACAAACCGCCAAACAGTCCTGGTACCTCCCAGCGCGGCGCACGGGACCAGAGAACAGCGGTCCCAGCGACCATAGTGGTCCCTGGCGGCTCCCCAACCATCACCGCTGGGCCCAGCGACCCAGCGGAGGCCGGTCCCACAGCCCGTTTCCAATGGTCCCCGGCCCCCTCCCAGCACGTCTTGGCCTGTAACCTGTAGCGGGGTTCCAGCAGTTCACAAAATGGTCCCTGCCTCCCCACCACAAGGCGCACAGGCCCCAGCAACCCCGCGTGGGGTCCCAGCCACTGGCAACCAGCGGTCCCTGGCACCTCCCAGCAGCGCGCCAATCAAGCATCCCCACGTCGGATCCAGCGGCTCAGCAAATGGTCCCTGGCCCCCCTCCCCAGCAGCGCCCGCGAACTGCTTGACCCTGCGTGGGGTGCCAATGGCTGCTCAAGCGATTCCTGTTACCTCCCAGCACCTGTACTGGGCCCAGCATCCCAGCGTGCAAAGTTCCCAGCGACTTTCGCCAAATGGTCTATTTGCCTCCCCAGCACGCCGAGGGATAAGCGACCCTCATTGGGGTGCCAATGTCGTAAGCGATCCCTGGTGCCTCCCAACCGCCCACTGGAATAAGTGGACCCAGCTGGGTCCCAGCGGCTGCATAAATGGTCCCTGGCATATCGAGCGCAAGCACTGCATGGCGACTTGGCCAGGGGTCCCAACTTCTCATCAAATGGTCCCCTGCCCCTCCACCAGCTTCAGCGCAAAGGGCAGTGACCTTGGCGGCTGGGTCAGCGGCCATAAATGGTCCATGGCACCCTCACCAGGACACTCAAGGGGCCCCAGTGATCCTTGTGTCCCAGCGGCTCCTAAATGGTCCCTGGCAACTCCCAGCACGCACTGGCCCAGTGACACAGCAGCGGGGTCCCAGCAACTAGCAAATGGTCCCTGGCACATCCCCAGCAGCCCTGGTCCCAGCGACACCACAAAGGGTACCAGTGACTGTAAACGGTCCCATGAACCTCCCCAGCATGCACACTCGCCCCCCAGCGACCCCATGCGGTTTCCCAGCGGATCCTGACAAATGGTCCCTGGCACCTCCCACGCCACGCGCGGTGCACCAGCGACCGGGCGGGGTCCCAGCTGCTCGCCAAATGTTCCTGGCACCTCCTCCCAGCACCGCGCCACGGGCACCAGCGACCAGGCAGGGGTCCCAACCACTTTCGACAAGCGGTCCTGGCACCTCCCCAGCCGCGCACTGGTCCAAGCATCCCCCCATTCGGGTCCAGCGGCTCAAGCCAACTGGTCCCTGGCCCCTCCCAGCAAGCGCCCGGGCACTGGCGACCCTGCGTGGGGTGCCAATTGCTTCGCCAAAGCGATTCCTGTTACCTCCCCAGCACGCGCACTGGGCCCAGCATCCCAGCGTGGGGTCCCAGCCACTTCGCCAGATGGTCCCTGGCCCCTCCCAGCAGCAGCGCCACCCGGCCCAGCGACCCTCGTGGGGTGCCAATGTCGTAAGCGATCCCTTTTTTTACCTCCCCAGCAGCCCACTAGGCTCAGTGACCCAGCTGGGTCCCAGTGACTTCATATGGTCCCTGGCATATCCCTGACATAAACACCGCCCCCCCAGCGACTTGAGGTCCCAGATGCCTAGATCAAATGGTCCCCAGCCCCCCTCCACTTGCTTCGCACAAGGGGCCCAGTGACCAGCTGGGTCCCAGCGGCTTCGCCAAATGGTCCCCTGGCACCTCACCAGGACACCTTACGGGGCCCAGCGACCCTGCATGGGGTGCCAATGGCTGTAAGCGATCCCTGATTACCTCCCCAGCCGCCCACTGGGCTCAGTGACCCCAGCTGGGTCCCAGCGGCTTCAACAAATGGTCCCCATATCCCAATCCCCAAGCACCTGCGCCCCAAGCGACTTGGCGGGGTCCCAGCTGCTTTCGTCAAATGGTCCCCCAGCCCCTCCGCAGCTTCAGCGCAAGGGCCCAGTGACCAGCGCTGGGTCCCAGCGGCTCGCCAAATGGTCCATGGCACCTCACCCAGGACACTCAAGGGCCCCAGTGATCCCAGCGTGGTCCCAGCTGCTCACCAAGCGGTTCCTTGCACCTCCCCAGCAGCAGAGGCCCAAAAGCGACCCTGCGTGGGGTATGTCTTCGCCAAGCGATCCCTGGTACCTCCCCAGCTTGCCCACTGGGCTCAGTGACCCAGCTGGGTCCCAGCCCGTCGCAAATGGTCCCTGGCATATCCCAAAAGCAGCTTCGCCCCAGCGACTTGTGCGGGTCCCAGATGCTCGTCAAATGGTCCCCAGCCCCTCCATGGCTTCAGCGCCGAGGGCCCAGTGACCCAGCTGGGTCCCAGCGGGCCGCCAAATGGTCCATGGCACCTCTTAGGACACTCAAAGGGCCCCAGCGACCCCACACGGATCCCAGCGGCTCGCAAATGGTCCCTGGCAACTCCCCAGCAGCTCACTGGGCCCAGCGACACAGCGGGTCCCAGCAGCTAACAAATGGTCCCTGGCATCCCAGGACGGCAGCCCTGGTCCCAGCGACACCACAAAGGGTACCAGTGGCTCACCAAACGGTCCATGAACCTCCCCAGCATGCACTCGCCCCCCAGCGACCCGTCTGGTTCCCAGCGGATCGGGCAAATGGTCCCTGGCACCTCCCCAGCACACGCATACGGGCACCAGCGACCACCAGGCACGGGTCCCAGCGGCTCATAAGCGGTCTCTGGCACCTCCCACACCAGCGCACAGGCCCCAGCAACCCGTGTGGTCCCAGAGCCCTCGGCAAACGGTCCCTGGCACCTCCCCAGCAGCGCATGAATTTAGGCCAGGCGGGGTCTCAGCTGACTGCGCCAAAGCGGTCCCTGGAACCTCCCCAGCATGCGCTGGAGGCCTCACCGACCCGTCTGGGATCCCTGCGGCTGCCAAATGGTCCCTGGCACCTCCCAGCGCTTGCAGGGCCACTGCGACCGCTCAGGTTCCAAGCTGCTCGCCAGGCGGTCCTAACCTCCCCCCAGCGTACTGGGCCCCACCCCGTGTCGGGTCCCAGCGACTCACCAAATGGTCCCTGGCCCCTCCCCAGCAGACGCAGGGCCCAGCGACCCTTGCGGGGTTCAAACAAATCGTAAACAGTCCCTGGTACCTCCCCCAGCAGCGCACGGGACCAGAGACGGCCCTTGAGTCCCAGGCTGCTCGCAAATGGTGACTGGCAGCTGCTCTGACCGCGCACTGGGCCTTGTTGACCCCATGGCGGGTCCCAGGTTCCTCACCAAATGGTCCCCCCCCTCCCCAGCTGCGTCTTGTGGCCCAAACCTCGGGGGGTTCCAGCAGCTCACAAAATGGTCCTGCACCTCCCCACCGGCGCTGGGCCCCAGCAACCCGGCGGTGGGGTCCCAGCCCCCGACAAGCGGTCCCTGGCACCTCCCCAGCAGCGCACTGGTCCAAGCATCCCCGCCGGGTCAGCGGCTGCCAAAATGGTCCCTGGCCCCCCTCCCAGCAGCGGGCACAGCGACCCTGCGTGGGTTCAATGGCTTTCCGTAAGCGATTCCTGTTACCTCCCAGCACCGCGCTGGGGCCCAGCATCCCAGCGTGGGGTCCCAGCCCGACTTCGCCAAATGGTCCTGGCCTCCCCAGCAGCATCGGGCCCAGCGACCCCTCGTGGGGTGCCAATGGCTGCATCAAACAGATCCCTGGTACCTCCCCAGCAGCCCACTGGGCTCAGTGACCAGCTGGGTCCCAGCATTTCATAAATGGTCCCTGGCATATCCCGAGCAGAAACTGCCCAGCGATTTGTGGAGCGGGGTCCCAGATGCTCGTCTAATGGTCCCCAGCCCTCTCCAGCTCAGCGCAAGGGCCCAGTGACCCAGCAGCTGGGTCCCAGCGGCTGTAAATGGTCCCTGGCACCTCACCCAGGACACTCAAAGGGCCCCAGCGACCCGCCGCACGGGTCCCAGCGGCTTCGCAAATGGTCCCTGTGGAGTCCCCCCAGCGCACTGGGCCCCAGCGACACAGCGGCGGGGTCCCAGCAGCTAACAAATGGTCCCTGGCACATCCCAGGGTGCCCCTGGGCCCAGCGACACCACAAAGGGTACCAGTGGCTCGTAAGCGGTCCATGAACCTCCCCAGCATGCACCTCGCCCCAGCGACCCATGCGGTTTCCCAGCAGATCGGCAAATGGTCCCTGGCACCTCCCAGCACACGCCTTACGGGCACCAGCGACCAGGCACGTTCCCAGCTGCTTTCCTGCGCCAAATGTTCCTGGCACCTCCCAGCCGCAGCCCGCACGGACTGGCGACCAGACGCGGTCCCGGCAACTCAACTCGGTGTCCCTGGCACCTCCCACAACGCGCGCGGGACACAGCGACCCTGCCGGGGTCCCCAGCGGCTCACCAAATGGTCCTGCACCTCCCCAGCCGCGTGGCGCAGTGATCCTGCGGGGGGTCAGCAACAGCCAAACAGTCCCTTGCGGCTCCCCAAAAAAAGCGGCGCCGCGGACTAGCGACCCGCCGCGGTTGTCCCAGCTGACTCGCCAAAAATAGTCCCTGGCACATCCCCCCAGCAGCGCCCAGGGCCCCAGCGGCTCGCCAAATGGTCCCCTTGCCCCTCACCAGCTGCGTTACTCAGCGGGCCAGCTCTGGAACTCTGGGTGCGCATCAAGGCGGTCCCTGGCACCTCTAAAGGCGTATACAGACCCAGCGACCTGTGAGTCATAATGACTGCTCAAAATTTTCCCTGGCACCTCCCAGCAAGACGGACCTTAGACCCCAGCGACAGGGTTCAAAACAAATTTCCAAATGGTCCTGGCACCTCCCCAGCACAAAACCACAGACTGGCGACCCATACGGGTCCCAGCGACAACAAATGGTCCCTGGCAACTCCCAACCGCACTGGGCCCAGCGACACCCTAAAGGGTACCAGTGGCTCGCCCAAGCGGTCCATTGAACCTCCCAGCATGCACACTCGCCCCAGCGACCCGTGGGTTTTCCCAGCGGATCGACCAAATGGTCCCTGGCACCTCCCCAGCACACGCATGGGCACCAGCGACAGGCACGGGTCCCAGCTGCTTCCAAATCTTCCCTGGCACCTCCCCAGCTGCATACCCGGACCCAGCGACCAGGCGGGGTCCCAGCGGCTCACCAAACGGTCTCTGGCACCTCCCCACCACGCATACGGGCCCCAGCAACCCGGTGTGGTCCCAGAAACCTCGACAAGCGGTCCATTGAACCTCCCAGCATGCACACTTTCCCCAGCGACCCGTCCGGTTCCCAGCGGATCCGACAAACGGTCTCTGGCACCTCCCCCCACAGCGCCCAGCCCCAGCAACCCGTGTGTGGTCCCAGAGCCTCGGCAAGCGGTCCCTGGCACCTCCCCAGCTGGCGCATGACTAGCGACCCAGCGGGGTCTCAACCGACATAAGCGGTCCCCTGGAACCTCCCCACATGCGCTGGCCCCACCGACCCGTCCCTGGGGATCCCTGCGGCTCGCCAAATGGTCCCTGGCACCTCCCAGCGCCGCGGACCCCCCAACTACCCCAGCTGGGGTTCAAGCTGCTGTGAGCGGTCCCTGGCACCTCCCAGCCCGCAGCGCACTGGGCCCAGCGACCCCGTGTCGGGTCCCAGCGACTCACCAAATGGTCCCTGTGGCCCCTCCCCCCAGCGGGCACGCGGGCCCCTTTGACCCAGGTTCAAGCAAATAAGCCAAACAGTCCCTGGTACCTCCCAGCACTGCACGGGACCAGAGACAGCCTTGAGGTCCCAGCGGCTGTAAATGGTCCTGGCAGCTCCCCAGCACAGCGCTGGGCCCTAGCGACCCATGACGGGTCCCAGCGGTTCACCAAATGGTCCCGGCCCCTCCCAACTGCGTCGCATAGCGTAGCAACCTCGGGGTTCAGCAACTCACAAAATGGTCCCTGCACCTCCCCACCAGCGCACAGGCCCCAGCAGCCCAGGTGGGGTCCAACCACTCGGCAAACGGTCCTAAGCACCTCCCCAGCCGCGCTGGTCCAAGCATCCCCCCCGCGTCGGGTCCAGCTGACTCAGCCAAAATGGTCCCTGGCCCCTCCCCAGCGGCGCCCACGGGGCACAGCGACCCTGCGTGGGGTGCCAATGGCTCGCCAAGCGATTCCTGTTACCTCCCCAGCACCGCACTGGGCCCAGCATCCCAGCTGGGTCCCAGCGGCTCGCAAATGGTCCCTGGCATATCGGCGCCTGCGCCCCAGCGACTGCGTGGCGGGGTCCCAACTGCTCACATAGCGGTTCCTGGCACCTCCCAGCCGCGCACTGGGCCAAGCATCCCCGCGTGGTCAGCGGCTAAGCCAATGGTCCCTGGCCCCCCCAGCACCGCGCCGCGGAGCCCAGCGACCCTGCGTGGGGTGCCAATGGCTGCATAAAATGGTCCCTGCACCTCCCCAGCGTCGCCGTGGCACAGTGATCAGCGGTCGGGGTCCCCGGCGGCCAAACACTCCCTTGCAGCTCCTCAGGCGGCGCCGCAGACTAGCGACCCTTGTGTGTCAAGCTATTTCATAAATAGTCCTGGCACATCCCCAGCCTGCCTTGAGACCCCAGCGACCCAGCATGGGGTCCCAGCTGCTTTCGCCAAAATGTTCCCTGGCACCTCACCAGCATCGCATACGGTAGCGAACCAGCCAGCGCGGGGTCCCAGCTGGCTCATAAGCGGTCCCTGGCACCTCCCCAGCAAGCGCCCTGCCCCCCAGGGACCCCTTGAGGAGTCTCAGCTGCCACAAGCGGTCCCCTGGTACCTCCCAGCATCGCCCACAGACTGGCGGTGACCCGCAGGGTCCCAGCCTGCTGCCAAGCGGTCCCTGGCACCTCCCAGCAAAGGCATGGGCCCCAGGGACCCAGCGGTCTCAGCTGCTCGCCAAACGGTCCCTGGCACCTCCCAGTCTGCGCCTGGACCCCAGAGACCACACGCGGTGTCCCAGCAGCTCAACAAATTGTCCCTGGCACCTCCCTAGCAGCGCCACGGGACACAAGCGACCGCGGGGGTCCCAGCTGACTCACCAAATGGTCCCTGCACCTCCCCAGCAGCGCCGCGCTGGCACAGTGATCCTGCGGGGTCCCAGCAACTTCGCCAAACAGTCCCTGGCACATCCCAGCTACACGCTGAGGCACCAGCGACTTGGCGTGGGGTCCCAGCAACTCAGCAAATGGTCCATGGCACCTCCCAGCGGCGCACATGCCCCAGCGACCCTTAGTGGGGTCCCAGCTGACTCGCTTAAATGTCCCCTGGCACCTCCCCAGCATGCGCACTGGGCACAGCCCCTGGGTTCGCCAGCTGACTGTAAATAGTCCCTGGCATCCCAGCACACGCACAGGCACCAGCGACCAGCGTGGGGTCCCAGCGGACTCAGCTAAAGGTCCATGGCACCTCCCAGCCGGCATGCCCCCAGCGACCCCTGGGTGGGGTCCCAGCTCGCCAAAAATGTCCCTGGCACCTCCCCCAGCATCGCGCACTGGGCCCCTTGACCCTGCTGGAGGGGGTCCCCAGGAGACACTAAATGGTCCTTGCACCTCCCAGCATGCAGGCCCCAGCGGCCCGTGCAGGGTCCCTGCTGCTCGTCAAATGGTCCCTGGTCCCTCCCCAGCATGCGCACTGGGCCCCTTGACCCCCGCCTTGGTCCCCAGCGGCCGTAAGCGATTCCCTGGTACCTCCCAGCACACACACCCGGGACCAGCGACCCCGCAGGTCCCAGCGGCGCATGATGGTCCCTGGCACCTCCCAGCAGCCGGACCTGGCGACCGACCCCGGGGTCCCAGCAGCTAAGCTAAATCGTCCCTGGCACCTACCCAGCAACGGCGCCGCGACCCTAGTGACCCAGCTACGGCGGTCTCAGCCGACTCATAAAATGGTCCATAAGCCTCCCCAGCACCGCCACCCAGGTGTGACCACACACAGGGTCCTGGCTGCTGGCCAAATGGTCCCTGGCACCTCCCAAGCACAAACCAGCCCAGCGACCCCGTGCAGGAGTCCCAATGACTGTAAATACTCCCTGGCACCTCCCAGCATGGCACTGGGCCCCAGCGACCCAGCGGGTTCTGGCGGCAGCCAAACAGTCCCTGGCACCTCCCCTGCATGAGCACGGGCCCAGCAATCCAGCGGGATCCCAGCTGACTTCATGCTGATTATTTCGCGCCTGCCCAGCTGCGCGCACTGGGACCAGCGACCATGCGGGGGTCCCAGTGACTGTAAATGGTCCCTAAGCGGCTCCCCAGGAGGGCGGCACTGGGCCCCTGTAGCGACCACTGTGGCGTAGCCAGCGGCTCACAAAATGATCCCCTGCCTCCCCAGCACGGCGTGCATGCCGCAGCAAGCCCGGTCAGGGGTCCCAGCTGCTTTCGTAAATGGTTCCTGGCACCTCCCAGCGGTATGCGTGTACCAGCGACCCCAGCGGGTCCAGCAGCTTGTCGAGACCGACCCTGGCGCCTCCCAAGCGTGCACAGGCCCAGCGACCCGCCGCGCAGGGTCCCACCTGCTAAGCCAAATGTTCCGGCTGGCGCCCCCAAGCGTGCCGCAGACCCCAGCGACTCCGCTGGGGTCCCCAGCTACTTTCCAAATGTTCCCTGGCACCTCACCAGCATCGCGCCTGCGCTGGCGACCCTGTCGCGGGGTTCCCAGCGGCTCGTAAATAGTCCCTGGCATATCCCCAGCGGAGCACACGCCCCAGCGACTTCCTGCGGGGTCCCAGCAGCTCGCCAAATGGTCCTGGCACCTCCCCTGCACGCAGCTGGGCCAAACATCCCCGCGTCGGGTCAGCTCGCCAAATGGTCCCTGGCCCCTCCCCAGCCACGCGCGAGGTTAGCGACCCTGCGTGGGGTGCCAATGGCTGTAAATGGTCCCTACACCTCCCAGCATGCGCACGTGGCACAGTGATCCAGCGGGGTCCCAGCAGCTCGCCAAACAGTCCTTGCAGCTCCCCAGCGTCTTGCCGGGCCCCATCGACCCAGCGCCCGGTGTCAGAAGCGGCTCACAAATAGTCCCTGGCACATCCCAGCACATGCCGCGGGCACCAGCGACTTGGCGTGTGGGCCCAGCGGCTCGACAAATGGTCCATGGCACCTCCCAGTGCGTGCACATGCCCCCAGCGACCCTGCGTGGGGTCCCAGCTGACTCGCCAAAATGTCCCTGGCACCTCCCAGCATGCACTGGGCCCCAGCGACCCTGGCGAGGGGACAGAAACCACGCCAAATGGTCCTTAACCTACCCAGCACATGCAGACCCCCCCAGCGGCAGCGTGCAGGGTCCCTGCTGCTCGTCAAATGGTCCCTGGTCCCTCCCCAACGCCGCACTGGGCCCAGCGACCCCAGCGTGGTCCCAACTGACTGTAAAACGTCCCTGGTACCTCCCCAACCGCACACGGGACCAGCGACCGCCATCGGGTCCCAGCGGCTTCAAAATGGTCCCTGGCACCTCCCCAGCATCGCCAGGCTAAGTGACCCGATCGGGGCCCCAGCTCGCTCAGCAAGCGGTCCCTGGCACCTACCCAGCATCGCAGACTAGCGACCCCATCGGGGTCCTTGCGGCTCGACCAAATGGTCCCTGGCACCTCCCCCAGCAGCGCACTGGGCCCAGCGACCCTGCCCGGGTCCCAGAACCGCGTAAGCGGTCCTTGGCACCTCCCCAGCATGTGCAGACCCCAGCGGCGGCGTGAGGGTCCCTCTTGGCTCGCCAAATGGTCCCTGTTCCCTCCCAAGCACACACTGGGCCCAGCGACCCCAGGGGTCCCAACAGCTATAAATGGTCCCTGGCACTTCCCCCCCAGCATGTGTGCACGGGCCCCAGTGAACCCGCGGGGTCGCAGCCCCGGCAACCAAATGGTCACTGGCACCTCCCAGCACTGAGCCCCAGCAACCCAGCGTCGGGTCCAAAGCGGCTCGTGGTCCTGGCCCCTCCCAGCACAAACCGCAGAGCCCAGGACTGAGGTCCCAAGCGTGACTTTGCCAAAATGGTCCCTGGCACCTCCGGCCTTTTATTTAGCAACACAGCCCAGGTGCATGCCGGTTCACCAAATGGTCCCTGGCCCCTCCCAGCTTTGCGTCTTGTGCTTGCGACCTCAGCCCTTCGGGTTTCAAGGAGCTCACAAAATAGTCCCTGCACCTCCCCCAGCAGCGCACGCCACAGCAACCCAGCGTGGGGGTCTCAATGACTCGTAAGCGGTCCCTAGCACCTCCCAGGAGCCTTGCAGGGCCCCAACAACCCGCATCGGGTCCCAGCAGCTCATCAAATGGTCCCTGGCCCTCCCAGCACGCGCTGGAGCCCAGCAACCCCGTAGCGTGGTCCCAGACCCTGCCAAATGGTCCCTGGCACCTCCCCAGCGGCTTCATAAAATGGTCCCTGGCACCTCTCTCCAGGAAGGGCACAGGCCCTATGACCCAGCTCAGGAACCAGCTGCTTTCGTAAGCGGTTTCTGGCACCTCCCAGCCAGCGTGCACAGACCCAGCGACCCCGCGAGGGTCCCACCTGCTTCCCAAACCGGCCCTGGCACATCCCCAGCCGCGGCCCCCAGTGGCAGTCGTAAGCCGGTTGCCTGGCAACTCCCCAGCATCATGCGATGCCCAAGTGACCCAACGGCGGGGTTGCGGCAGCTTCGACCAAATGGTCCCTGGCACCTCCCAGCCACAGCGCCAGAACCCAGGCGACCCTCTTGGCGGTCCCAGAACGCATAAAACGGTTCCTCCCCTCCCAGCATGTGCCTTACGGACCCAGCGTGCCAGTGCGGGGTCCCCTCGCGACACCAGCCAAGTGGTCCCTGGTCCCTGCCAACGCGCACTGGGCCCAGCGACCCCGCGGTCCCCAGCGATGCGCAAATGGTCCCTGGCACTTCCCCAGCAGCGCCTGGGCCCCAGTGACCCAGCGTCCGGGTCCCAGCAGCTCAACAAAATGGTGCACCTCCCCAGCATGCACACATGCCACAGCAACCCCGCGTCGGGTCCCAGCGGCTCACCAAATGGTCCCTGGCCCCTCCCCAGCACAAGCACGGAGCCCAGCGACCCCCCGCGGGGTCAGCTGCTTCTCAAATGGTCCCTGGCACCTCCCGAGCCCGCGGGACCCCAGACCCGCCGGCGGGTCGCAGGCGGTTCGCCAAATGGTCCCGGCCCCTCCCAGCCGCGTCTGAGCTAGCGACCTGTAGCGGGGTTCCAGCGACTCTAAAATAGTCCCTGCACCTCCCCAGCGCAGCGCACATGCCACAGCAACCCCAGGCTGGGGTCTCAGCCCGGCTTCAACGGTCCCTGGCACCTCCCAGGGGCCACGGGCCCCAGCAACCCCGCATCGGGTCCCCGCAGCTCATCAAATGGTCCCTGGCCCCCCTCCCAGCACACGCACAGAGCCCAGCAACCCGTAGCGTGGTCCCAGCGGACTTGCCAAATGGTCCCTGGCACCTCCCCAGCTGACTCGCCAAATGGTCCCCGGCCCCTCCCAACCGCGTCTTGTGGTTAGCGACCTGTATGGGATCTCAGCGCTCACTCAAAGCGGTCCTGGCACCTCCCCAGGAGGCGCCGCAGACCCCGCAGTCAGCGAGCCCGAGTTGGCCGACTCATCGCCAAATGGTCCCTGGCACCTCAGGCGGGCACAGGCCCTAACGACCCGGCTCAGGAACCAGCTGCTGGCAAGCGGTTCCTGGCACCTCCCAGCCAGCGCCGCGTCACCAGCGCCCGCAGCTGGGTCCCAGCAGCTGCCAAACCCGACCCTGGCCCTCCCAAAGGCGTGCACAGGCCAAAGCGACCCGCCGCGAGGGCCCACTGCTTCCCAAACCCGACCCTGGCACATCCCCAATCTGGCGCCCGGTCCCCAGCGGACTCGTAAGCGGTGCCTAGTAACTCCCAGCATCGCGCGTGCCCAAAAGTGACCCCAGCGGGTTGCAGCAACTTCGGCCAAATGGGTCCCTGGTACCTCCCCAGCACGCACACGGGACCAGCGACCATGCGGGGTCCCAGCGGCTCGCAAATGGTCCCTGGCACCTCCCAGCATCACTGCAGCCCCAAAGAGGCCCGGGTCGTTCAAAACAAAAACGGTCCCTGGCCTACCCAGCAGCACGCCGGGCCCCCAGCGACCCCATCTGCGGGGTCCTTGCGACTCGACCAAATGGTCCCTGGCACCTCCCAGCAGCCTGACTGGGCCCAGCGACCCTGCAGGGGTCCCAGAGCCGCACGTAAGCAGGTCCTGGCACCTCCCAGCATGTGCAGACTGGCGACGCGTGAGGGTCCCTGCGGCTCGCCAAATGGTCCCTGTTCCCTCCCAACACACGCACTGGGCCCAGCGACCCCCAAATGGGTCCCAACGGCACAAATGGTCACTGGCACCCTCCCTGGGCTAGGCCCCAGCAACCGTCGGTCCCAGCGGCTCACCAAATGGTCCCTGGCCCTACCCAGAACAAACCACGGAGCCCAGCGACCCCACGCTGGGTCCCAGCGGACACCAAATGGTCCTAAAACCTCCCGGGGCCAGGACCCCAGCGACCCAGCGAATTTCATAGTCAGTTCACCAAATGGTCCCGGCCCCTCCCCCCAACCGTCGTGACCCCAGCGACCTCCTTGGTTCCAGCAGACTCACAAAATAGTCCCTGCACCTCCCAGCACGCGCACATGGTGGACACCCAGCGTGGGTCTCAGCTGACTCGTAAACGTCCCTGGCACCTCCCAGGAAAGCGCGGGCCCCAGCAACCCCGCGCTCGGGTCCCAGCAGCTCATCAAATGGTCCCTGGCCCCTCCCCAGCACACGCACAGAGCCCAGCAACCCAGCGGCGTGGTCCCAGCTGACTTGCCAAATGGTCCTGGCACCTCCCCCAGCGGCTGTAAAATGGTCCCTTGTAGGCTCCCCAGGGCCGCACTGGGCTCAGCGATCCCCCGGGTCCCAGCAGCTCACCAAATGGTCCCCGGCCCCTCCCCAGCACGTCAAGGCCCCAGCGACCTTCTTGGCGGGGTCTCAGCCATCCTCACCAAGCGGTCCCTGGCACCTCCCAGGAAGCGCCGCGGGCCCCACTGTCCCAGCGGGGGTTGCATGGCACTATAAAATGGTCCCTGGCACCTCCCCTGCAGCGCCACTGGGCCAAGCATCCCCCACGTCAGGTCAGCGGCTCGCCAAATGGTCCCTGGCCCCTCCCAGCACACGCCACGCGGGCCAGCGACCCTGCGTGGGGTGCCAATCTTTCGCCAAATGGTCCCTGCACCTCCCAGCATCGCGCCGTGGCACAGTGATCCCGCGGGTCCCAGCAGCTTCAACCAAACAGTCCTTGCAGCTCCCCAGCGGCGCCCCCCCCCCGACCCCCTTCGGTGTCAGAGCGGCTCACAAATAGTCCCTGGCACATCCCAGCACCGCGCACGGTTTCAGCGACTTCGGCGTGTGGGCCCAGCAGCTCGACAAATGGTCCATGGCACCTCCCAGTCGTGCACATGCTCCAGCGACCCTAGTGGGTCCCAGCTGACTGTAAAATGTCCTGGCACACCTCCCAGCATGCACACTGTTGCTTGACCCTCTTGGCGGGGACCCAGAATACGTAAATGGTCCTTGTGGCTCCCAGCACATGCAGACTGGCGGCAGCGTGCAGGGTCCCCAGCTGCTAGATCAAATGGTCCCTGTTCCCTCCCCCCAACGCCTTGCTGGGCCCAGACCCCGCAGCGGTGGCGGCTGTAAGCGGTCCCTGGTACCTCCCCAGCTTGCCTTGCGGGACCAGCGCCCCATCTTGGTACCCAGCAGACTCCTGATGGTCCCTGCACCTCCCCAGCATGCGCCGCGGGCCCAAGTGACCCAGCGTGGGGTGCAGCAGCAACTAATGGGGTCCTGGCACCTACCCAGCAGCGCGCAGACCCCAGCGACCCATGGGGTCCTCGGCTTCGGCCAAATGGTCCCTGCACCTCCCCAGCCCACAGCACTGGGCCAGCGACCCTGCAGGGTCCCAGAGCCACGTAAACGGTCCTTGGCACCTCCCAGCATGTGCATCGGGCCCCCAGCGGCCTCGATGGGTCCCTGCGACTCGCCAAATGGTCCCTGTTCCCTCCCAACGCCGCACTGGGCCCAGAGACCCCAGGCGGGGTCCCAACGGCTTCATAAATGGTCCCTGGCACTTCCCCAGCATGCGTCTGGGCCCCAGTGAACCCAGCGGGCGGGGTCGCGGTTCGGTGGTCACTGGCACCTCCCAAGCGTGCTGGGCCCCAGCAACCCCGAGTCGGGTCCCAGCAGCTCAACAAATGGTCCCTGGCCCTTCCCAGCACAAGCGCCGCAGCCTGAAGCGACCTCGGCGATGGTCCCAGCGACTTGCCAAATGGTCCCTGGCACCTCCCGCAGCCACGGACACCAAGACTCTGCGGCGTCGCAGCGGCTCGCCAAGCGGTCCCCTGGTACCTCTCCAGCACAAGCTGGGCGGCGACCCAGCGCGGGTCCCAGCGGTTCACCAAATAGTCCCTGCACCTCCCCAGCACGTTACGGGCCACAGCAACCCGCGTGTGGTCCCAGCTCACCAAATGGTCCCTGGCCCCCCAGCACAAACAGGCCAACCCAGGCGACTCCATCGGGTCCCAGCGGCCCCATTTCGCAAATGGTCCTAACCTCCCAGGAGAAGGCCACAAGACCCCAGCGACCCAGCCGCCAGGTCGCAGCGATTCACCAAATGGTCCCCGGCCCCTCCCCAGCTTAGCGTCGCGGGCCCAGCGACCTGGCGGGGGGGTCCCGAGCAGCTCACCAAATGGTCCCTGGCCCCCCCCCCAGCACAAGCAGGCCCCCCACGACCCCAGCGTCAGGTCTCAGCTGCTCGCCAAACGGTCCCTGGCACCTCCCAGGAGGCGCACGGGCCCTGTTAACCCCGCTCGGGTCCCCAGCAGCTTTCATCAAATGGTCCCTGGCCCCTCCCCAGCACAAGCCACGGAGCCCAGCGACCCAGCGGCCTGGGATCCCAGCGGCTGCCAAATGGTCCCTGGCACCCCCAGCTGGCGTGCACAGGGTCCCTTGCAGCTCCCAGGGCTTCCCCAGAGAACCCTGCGATCCCAGCGCCCGGTCCCAGCGGCTCATGGCGGTCCCCTCCAACTCAGCATCGCGATGCCCAAAGCGGGGGGGGTTGACTCACCAAGCGGTCCCTGGCACCTCCCCCAGAGCGCCGGGACCAGATCCCGGGAGTCCCATTCGCCAAATGGTCCTGGCGCCTCCCAGATCTGGGCTGGACCCAGTGACCCCTCAGGAACCAGCTGCTTTCGTAAGCGGTTCCTGGCACCTCCCCAAAGCGGGCGCGTGGCATTGACCGCGGGGTCTTGCGACTCGGCAAATCGACCCTGGCGCCTCCCAAGCGCGTGAACAGGCCCTACCGACCCGGGGTCCCAGAACTTCCCAAACTAGACCCACGGCACCTCCCCAGCCCCCGGTCCCAGTGACCAGCATGAGGGGTCCCCGCAAATCGATTCAATTCCCTCCCAACGTGCCCTTTTCGTTGACATTGTGGGGGATTGCAGCCTCGACAAATGGTCCCTATAGCACCCTCCCAAGCGGCACTGGGCCCCCCAGCAGTGTCAGGGTCCCAGCCCGGCTCACCAAATGGTCCCTGGCCCCTCCCAGCATGTGCCCACGGACCCCAGCGGCCATGTGCAGGGGTCCCCAGACTGTTCCTGAAATGGTCCCTGGTCCCCTCCCAGCAAGTCTGGGCCCAAGCGACCTCGCGCGGGGATTCCAGCGACTCACAAAATAGTCCCTGGCACTTCCCCAACGCAGCTGCATGCCCCAGTGACCCAGCGTCACGGATCCCAGCAGCTCAACAAGCGGTCCTGGCCCCTCCCAGGAGGCGCCGGGCCCCAGCAACCCCGCATCAGTCCCCAGCTCATCAAATGGTCCCTGGCCCTCCCCAGCACCGGAGCCTTGACACCCAGAGACTCCCGGCCCAAATGGTCCCTGGCACCTCCCAGCTAAGCGGAAATCCCTGGTACCTCCCCAGGGGCACGCACTGGGCGGCGACCCACCGCCCGGGTCCCAGCGGTTCACCAAATAGTCCCTGCACCTCCCCAGCACGTGCACATGCCACAGCAACCCCGCGGCGGGTCCCAGCGGCTCACCAAATGGTCCCTGGCCCCTCCCCAGCACAAGCACGGGCCCCAGCGATCCCACGGGGTCCCAGCGGGCCTGCCAAATGGTCCCTGGCACCTCCCGGCGCGCAAGACGGACCCAGCGACCCAGCGGGTGCAGGCCATTCACCAAATGGTCCCGGCCCCTCCCCAGCATGTCTTTGAGCCCAGCGACCTCAGCGAGGTCCCAGCGGCTCACCAAATGGTCCCTGGCCCCTCCCAGCACAAACCGCCCCAGCGACCCAGCGTGGGGTCTCAGCGGCTTCGTAAAACGGTCCCTTGCACCTCCCAGGAAGCGCCGGGCCCCAGCAACCCCAAGTCGGGTCCCAGCAGCTCATCAAATGGTCCCTGGCCTCCCAGCACAATCCCCAGCGACCCATACGGGTCCCAGCGGCCGCTTAAATGGTCCCAGCACCTCCCCAGCGGCTCGACAAATGGTCCTGGCAGCTCCCAGGGCCCAGCACTGGGCTCCAGCGACCCTCGCCGGGTCCCAGCGACTCACCAAAATGGTCCCCGGCCCTCCCCAGCATGCACACTGGGCCCATGACCCTCTTGGTCTCAACCCAGACTCACCAAATGGTCCCTGGCACCTCCCAGGACATGCAGACCCCCCCACAGCGTGCAGGGTCCCCAGCTACTCATCAAATGGTCCCTGGCACCTCCCCAGAGTGGGCACAGGTCCCCACCCATCCAGGGACCAGCTTTGTAAGCGGTTCCTGGCACCTCCCCCAATGAGGGACCAAGCCTGTGACCCCAGCTGGGTCCCAGCAGCTTCCAAACCGACCCTGGCCCTCCCCAGCGGCGTGCACAGGCCCAGCGACCCGCCGCACGGGGTCCCACCTGCTTCCCAAACCGACCCTGGCACATCCCAGCCGCGGCGCCTGCAGGCCCCAGCGACCCATGCGAGGTCCTTGCTGGCAAATCCCTGCACCTCCCAGTGCAGCGATGACCCAGCGGGGGTTGCACCAACTTCCCAGACCAAATGGTCCCTGGCCTCCCAGCATGTGCACTGGGCCCCACCAGTAGCGTGGGGTCCTGCGCGGCAGCCAAATGGTCCCTGTTCCCTCCCAGCGCCAGCACTGGGCCCCAGCACCCCAGCGTGCGAGGATCCCTCGATTTTCGCCAAATGGTCCCTGGTCCCCTCCCCAGCATCGCGTCTGGGCCCCAGTGACTTCTGCGAGTGCCAGCGGACTCGTAAATGGTCCTGGCACTTCCCCAGCAGCGCGCTGAGCTAACAACCCGAGCGTCCGTTCCCAACAGCTCAACAAATGGTCCCTAGCCCCCTTACCCAGCTGCAGCGCCGCGGGCCAGCGACTTTTCAGCAGCGAGGGTCCCTAATGACTGCCAAATGGTCCCTGGCACCAACCCCAGCTGGCGCCGCGGAAACCAGAGACTCTGCGGCGGGGTGCAGCGGCTTTCATGGCGGTCCCTGGTACCTCTCCAGCCGCAGCGCACTGGGCGGCGACCCAGCCGGGTCCCAGCGGTTCACCAAATAGTCCCTGCCTCCCAGCGCGTGCACATGCCACAGCAACCCAGCGTCGGGTCCCAGCGGCTCACCAAATGGTCCCTGGCCCCTCCCAGCACAACGCGGGCCAAGCGACCCCCCGCGGTTAGGTCCCAAATGACCTGCCAAATCGGTCCCTGGCACCTCCGGCCGGTCAGCCTTACCTGCGGACCCCAGGCGACCCCCAGCGCGGTGGCGACCCCGGTTCGCTCAAATGGTCCCCGGCCCTCCCAGCACGTCGCGTGAGCCCAGCGACCTGGCGTGGGGTCCCAGCGACTCACAAAATAGTCCCTGCACCTCCCAGCATGCGCACAGACCACAGCAACCCCGTGTGGGGTCTCAGCAGCTCGTTAAACGGTCCCTAGCACCTCCCAGGAACAACCGGGACCCAACAACCCCGCGCTCGGGTCCCAGCGGCTTGCAAATGGTCCCTGGCACCTCCCAGCGGCTCGCAAATGGTCCCTGCAGCTCCCAGGGCCAGCGCCACTGGGCTCAGCGATCCCGCCCGGGTCCCAGCGACTCACCAAATGGTCCCCGGCCCCTCCCAGCACCGTCTGGAGCCCAGCGACCTCGCGCGGGGTCTCAGCGGCTCACCAAACGGTCCCTGGCACCTCCCCAGGAAGCGCACGGGCCCCACTGATCCCGCGCGGGGTCGCAGCGGCTCGCCAAATGGTCCCTGGCACCTCTCCAGAGTGGGCACAGGTCCTAACGACCCCTCAGGAACAGCTGCTGCTGAAACAGTTCCTGGCACCTCCCCAGCGGGCGCACGTGCACCAGCGACCCCACGCTGGGTCCCAGCAGCTTGCCAAACCGACCCTGGCGCCTCCCAAGCGCGTGCACAGGCCCAAGCGACCCCGCACGGGGTCCCACCTGCTTCCCAAACCGACCCTGGCACATCCCAGCCGCAGCGGGTCCCAGCGGCCGTAAGCAGTGCCCTGGCAACTCCCAGCATGCGCCGCGTGCCCAAGTGACCCAGCGCGGGGTTGCAGCAGCTCGGCCAAATGGTCCCTGGCACCTCCCCAGCACGCGCACTGGGCCCAGCGACCCGGCTTGGGGTCCCCGGCGCTGCTCAGTAAGCGGTCCCTGGCACCTCCCCAGTCGCGCCACGGGCCCCAAAAGACCACCGCAGCGGGGTCCCAGCAGCTCAACAAATGGTCCCTGGCACCTCCCTAGCACCGCGTACTGGGACACAGCGACCCCATCGCGGGGGTCCCAGCGACTCACAAATGGTCCCTGCACCTCCCAGCAGCATCACGCCGATGGCCTCGAGGTCCAGTGATCCCAAATGGTCCCAGCCTTACCCTCGTAAACAGTCCCTTGCAGCTCCCCTTAAAATGGTCCCTGGACTAGCGACCCAGCAGTGGTGTCCCTCGCGGCCCTGGTCAAATAGTCCCTGGTATCCCAGCAGCCGCTGGGCACCAGCGACTTCAGTGGGGTCCCAGCAGCTCGACAAATGGTCCATGGCACCTCCCCAGCCGTGCACATGCCACAGCGACCCTGCGTGGGAGGGTCCCAGCGGCTCGCCAAAATGTCCCTGGCACCTCCCAGCATCTTTTTCGGACCCAGTGACCCTCTTGCGCCGGGGTCCCAGAGGCGCCAAATGGTCCCTAACACCTCCCAGCATGCACGGCCCCCCAGCGACGCGTGCAGGGGTCCCCTGCTGCTTCGTCAAATGGTCCCTGGCACCTCCCATCACTATGCACGAGCCCACAGCGACCTACGGCGGGTCCCCTTGACTCACCAAGCGGTCCCCTGGCACCTACCCCAGCACAATGGGCTGCGACCAATGCAGGGTCTCAACACGGCTCGGCAAAATGGTCCCTGGCACCTCACCAGCAGCGCACTGGGCCCAGCACCCTGCATCGGGTCCCAGAGCTCATCAAACGGTCCCTGGCCCCTCCCAGCATGTGCACGGCCCTCCAGCGATCGCGTGGGGTCCCTGCGGCTCGCAAATGGTCCCTGGCCCCTCCCCAGCATGCCTCGCACTGGCCCAGCCTTACGACCCTCCCCGGGGTCCCAACGGCTGAATAAATGGTCCCTGGCACTTCCCCAGCACCAAATGGTCCCAGGGCCCAGCGACCCTGCGTGGGGTGCTCAATAAACTCTGAAATGGTCCCTGCACCTCCCCCAGCATGCGCCGTGCCACAGTGATCCCGCAAAGGGTCCCAGCAACTCGCCAAACAGTCCCTTGCAGCTCCCCAGGCGGGCATACGCAGCCCAGCGGACCCAGCGGTGCCAGGCGGCTCCCCTAAAATAGTCCCCAGCATCCCCAGCACATGCAGGACACCCAAACCGACCCTGGCGTCCCAAAGCGTGCACTCGCCAAATGGTCCCGCGGGGGTCCCACCTCCCCAAACCGACCGGCACATGCCCCAGCGACCCTGCGTGGGGATCCCAGCGACTCGTAAAAATGTCCCTGGCACCTCCCCCCAATCATGCGTGCCCGGCGCGACCCCAGCTGGCGGGGTCCCAGCAGCTCGCCAAATGGTCCTGGCACCTCCCCAGCACTTGACACACACCAGTGACTCCCAGATACATCCCTGGCCCTCTCTCCAGCACAAACGGGCCCCAGCGGCACCCAACGGGGATCCCTCTTGCTAAGCCAAATGTTCCCTGGCATCATCACCAGCATGCGCCGCAGGGCTAGCGAACCAGCCTTGTAAATGGTCCCAGGCACTCCCCAACTGCGGTCCCTGAGCACCTCCCAACAAGCGCAAATGGGCCCCCCCCCTTACCCCAGCGAGGTCTCAGCGCGACGAGGTAAAGCGGGTCACTGGTCCTCCCCAGCATGCGCCACCGGACCAGAGACCCCGGCTTACGGGTCCCCAGCTGCCTCGTAAGCGATCCCTGGCACCTCCCAGTGCAGCGCACTGGGACCCCAAGACCCGCCGCGGGGTCCCAGCATTCGTTGTCCCTGGCACCTCCCCAGCCTTGCGGCCACAGCAACCCCAGCGTCGGGTCCCAGCTGGCTCACCAAATGGTCCCTGCCCCTCCCCAACAAACCGCCGTGGCACAGTGATCCCGCCGAGGGGTCCCAGCAGCTCGCCAAACAGTCCCTTGCAGCTCCCGGCAGCCGCGGACCCCAGCGACCGCGGTGTCCCCTGCGACCGCCAAATGGTCCCTGGCCAAACCAGCACCGCGTCAGGCACCAGCGACTTCCGTGGGGTCCCAGCGGCTCGACAAATGGTCCATGGCACCTCCCCAGCATCGCCTTTTATGCCCCAGCGACCCTGCGTGGGGTCTCAGCGGCTTCGCCAAATGTCCCTGGCACCTCCCAGCATGCGCACTGGGCCCCAGTGACCCTCTTGGCCGCCAAATGGGGTCCCAGAAGCGCCAAATGGTCCCTAGCACCTCCCAGCACATACCTGAATCCAGCGTGCAGGGTCCCTGCTGCTCGTCAAATGGTCCCTGGTCCCTCCCAACCCCACGCACTGGGCCCAGCGACCCCGTAGCGGGGTCCCAGCGACTCCTAAATGGTCCCTGGCACCTCCCCATCAGCGCGCCTGGCCTGGCGACCCGGAGGTCGCAGCAGCTTCGCCAAACGGTCCCTGGCACCTACCCAGCGCGGGCACTGGCCTAGCGACCAATCTCGGGGTCCAGCGGCTCGACAAATGGTCCCTGGCACCTCCCCAGCGCACGCCGGGCCCAGCGACCCCGCGCAGGGTCCCAGAGGCGACCCGCAAGCGGTCCCTAGCGCCTCCCAGCGGTCCATTGCTTCGGGCCCCTGGCAGCGACGGCGTGGTCCCTGCGGCTCGCCAAATGGTCCCTGTTCCTCCCCCCAACGCCGCGCACTGGGCCCAGCGACCCCGCGGGGTCCCCAGCGGCTCATGAATGGTCCCTGGCACTTCCCCAGCATTGCGTCTGGGCCCCAGTGAACCAGCAGGGTCTCCCGGCTTCGCAAATGGTCACTGGCACCTCCCCAGGCGCTGGGCCCCAACAACCCGTCGGTCCCAGCGGCTCACCAAATGGTCCCTGGCCCCTCCCAGCACTGCATACGGGCCAAGCGACCCCGCCCGTCCCAGCTGGTTCACCAAATGCTCCCGGCCCTCCGCCTTATGCGCACGTGGCTGATGACCCGCCGCGGGGTTCCAGCAGCTCGCACAAACAGTCCCTGCACCTCCCAGTAGGCGCGCATTGCCACAGCAACCCCCAGTGGGATCCCAGCTGACTCGCCAAATAGTCCCTGGCACATCCCCAGGACACGCACAGGCCCCAGCAACCCGCATCAGGTCCCAGCAGCTCATCAAAATGGTCCCCTGGCCCATGCCCCAGCCTGCGCACAGAGCCCAGCAACCTTCGCGTGTCCCTGGCACCTCCAAATGGTCCCTGGCACCTCCCCAGTGGCTCGCCAAATGGTCCCTTGCACCTCCCAGCACATACCGCGGCCCCCCTGCGGCGTGCAGGGTCCCTGCTGCTTTCGTCAAATGGTCCCTGGCACCTCCCCATCCAGCATGCAGACCACAGCGACCCCGCGGCCGGGGCAACTCGCCATAAGCGGTCCCTGGCACCTACCAGCAGCGCATGGGCTTGCGACCAATGCGGGGGTCCTTCATTTCGGCAAATGGTCCCTGGCACCTCACACCAGGCGCACTGGGCCCAGCTGACCTACCGCGAGGGATACAGAGCCCGTAAGCGGTCCCTGGCACCTCCAGCATGTGTGCAGGCCCCAGCGTTCGCGTGGAGGGTCCCCTGCGGCTGTAAATGGTCCCTGTTCCCTCCCAGCGCCGCGCACTGGGCCCCAGCGACCCCAGCGGGGTCCCCAGCGGCTCGCCAAAATGGTCCCTGGCACTTCCCAGCACACGCCGCCAGGGGCCAGCGACCCTGCGTGGGGTGTAATGTCTCATAAAATGGTCCCTGCACCTCCTCAGCATGCGCCCGTGCCACAGTGATCCCAGCAGCGGGGTCCCAGCAACTCGCCAAACAGTCCCTTGCAGCTCCCCAGGCGGCGCCTGCGAACCCCAAGCGACCCCAGCGGTGTCAAGCGGCTGCAAAATAGTCCTGGCACATCCCAGCACATACCGCGGACACTGGCGACCATGTGGTCCCAGCGGACTCGGCAAATGGTCCACGGCACCTCCCAGCGCTTGCGCACATGCCCCCAGCGACCCTGCGTGGGGTCCCAGCGACTGTAAAATGTCCCTGGCACCTCCCAGCAGCGCCGCAGACCTTACGACTACGGGGTCCCAGCAAAACCAAATGGTGCCTGGCATATCTAGTAGCGACCACACCCCAGCGGCTCATAAATGGTCCCTGGCCCCTCTCCAGCACAAGCAGGGCCCAGCGACCAATGCCGCGAGGGGTCCCAACTGCTCGCCAAATGTTCCCTGGCACATCACCAGCATGCGCCGCAGGAGCTAAGCGAACCAGCCAGCGGGGATCCCAGCCCTCACTCCTGCGGTCCTAACCCTCCCAGCAGCGCATGGGCCCCAGGGACCCAGCGGGTCTCAAGCGACACGTAAGCGGTCACTGGTACCTCCCAGCATGCGCCGCAGACCCAAAGCGACCCGGCAGGGGTCCCAACTGCTCGTATAAGCAGTCCCTGGCACCTCCCAGTGCAGCGCCCCCAACCCCAAAGACCAGCGGGGTCCCAGCAGCTCAACAAATTGTCCCTAGCACCTCCTAGCACACCTTGCAGGACACAGCGACCCCCGCGGGGTCCCAGCGGACTCACCAAATGGTCCCTACACCTCCCCAACCTGCCCAGCGCCCGCGTGGCACAGTGATCCCTTGCGGGGTCCCAGCAGCTCGCCAAACAGTCCTTGCAGCTCCCGGTGACGCCGCGGGCCCCAGCGACCAGCGTGTCCCTGCGCGACTCGCAAAATAGTCCCTGGCACAAACCCAGCACATGCACAGGCACCAGCGACTTCACGTGGGGTCCCCAGCGGCTCGACAAATGGTCCATGGCACCTCCCAGCGCGGCGCATGCCCCAGCGACCCTGCGTGGGGGTCCCAGCGGCTTCGCCAAAATGTCCCAGCACCTCCCAGCATGCGCACTGGGCCCAGTGACCCTGCGCTTGGAGGGTCCCAGAGCACGCCGTGGTCCCTAACCTCCCCAGCACGCCACGACCCCCAGCGGCCGATGCAGGGTCCCTGCTGCTTTCGTCAAATGGTCCCTGGTCCCTCCCCGCCGCGCACTGGGCCCAGCGACGCTGACTACCTGAGGATCCCAGCGGCTCGCAAATGGTCCCTGGCACCTCCCCATCGCAGCATACGGGCCACAGCGACCCCAGCGGTCGCGGCAGCTAAATAGCGGTCCTAACCCTACCAGCTTAGCGCGTAATTTGGCGACCAATCTCGGGGTCATGCGGCTTCGGCCAAATGGTCCCTGGCACCTCCCAACAGCGCACTGGGCCCAGCGACCCTGCGCGGGGTCCCAGAGGCACGCCAAACGGTCCCTGGCACCTCCCCAGCATGTGCCGGGACTGAAAGCACGTGGGGGGTCCTCGCGGCTCGCCAAATGGTCCCTGTTCCCTCCCCAAGCATGCCTTGGGCCCAGCGACCCCATGGGGTCCCAGCGACTCATAAATGGTCCCTGGCACTTCCCCAGCATCGCGTCGCAGGCCCCAGAACCAGCGGCGGAGATTTCGCCAAATGGTCACTGGCACCTCCCCCTCCCAGCTGGGCCCCAGCAACCCAGCGTCGGGTCCCAGCGGCTCACCAAATGGTCCCTGGCCCCTCCCAGCACAAGCACGGCCCAGCGATCCGCCCGGTCATGGCGGTTCACAAATGCTCCCGGCCCCTCCCAGCCGCGTCGCATGAGCCAGCGACCTCGCCTTGAGGGGTTCCAGCGACTCACAAAATAGTCCCTGCACCTCCCCAGCAGCGCACATGCCACAGCAACCCGGCGTGGGGTCTCAATGACTCGTAAACGGTCCCTGGCACCTCCCAGGAGCGCCTGTGGACCCCAGCAACCCGCGCTCGGGTCCCAGCAGCTCATCAAATGGTCCCTGGCCCCCCCAGCCCCGCACAGAGCCCAGCAACCCCAGCAGCGTGGTCCCAGCGGCTTGCCAAATGGTCCCTGGCACCTCCCAGTGGCTCGCAAATGGTCCTTGCAGCTCCCAGGGCCGCGCACTGGGCTCAGCGATCCGCGCCCGGGTCCCAACGACTCACCAAATGGTCCCTGGCCCCTCAAAACACGTCTTGTGGACCGACCTCAGCGGTCTCAGCGGCTCACCAACGGTCCCTAGCACCTCCCAGGCGCACAGACCCCCACTGATCCCGCGCGGGATTCCATGGCTCCAAATGGTCCCTGGCACCTCTCCAGAGCGGGCACAGGCCCTAACGACCCCGCTCAGGAACCCAGCTGCTCGCCAAACGGTTCCTGGCACCTCCCCAGCGGGCGCACGTGCACCAGCGACCCCGCTGGGTCCCAGCAACTTGCCAAACCGACCCTGGCGCCTCCCAAGTGCGTGCACACAGGCCCAAACGACCCCGCACGGGGTCCCACCTGCTTCCCAAACCGACCCTGGCACATCCCCAGCACGCGCCGGGTCCCAGCGGCTCGCCAAACGGTGCCTGGCAACTCCCCAGCATGCGCCGCGTGCCCAAAGTGACCTTGCGGGGTTGCAGCAGCTTCGACCAAATGGTCCCTGGCACCTCCCCAGCAGCGCACTGGGCCCAGCGACCCTCTTGTGGCGGGGTCAGGCACATAAGCGATTCCTGGCCCTCCCAGCGTTCTGCAGGCCCCCAGCGGCAGCGCGGGGTCCCTGCGGCTCGCCGTGGTCCCTGGTCCCTGCCCAGCATACGCTGGGCCCAGCGACCCCGATGGGGTCCCCAGCGGCTCACAAATGGTCCTTCCCCAGCACAGCCGCAGGCCCCAGTGACCCAGCGTGGTCCCAGCAGCTCAACAAATGGTCCCTAGCCCTTCCCAACCTTACCCGGATCCGGCGACCCAGCGAGGTCCCAGCGGCATAAATGGTCCCTGGCACCTCCCAGGCCTGGCGCCACGGACACCAGAACTCCACGCGGTCGCCAGCGGTTCGCAAATGGGTCCCGGCCCCTCCCAACGCGTCGCATGAGCCAGCGACCTCGCGCGGGGTTCCAGCCTTGGCTTCAAGTAAGCGGTCCTGGCATCTCCCAACCTACGCTACAGTGGGCCCAGCGACCCCACGGTCGGGTGGCTTATCAAATTCTCCTGGCACCTCCCCAAGCGCACACACAGGGGCCCAGCTTCCCGGCGCGGGTCCCAGCGCCTCATAAGCGGTCCCTTGCCTCCCAGCAGCACACGGGCCCATGACCCAGCGTCGGGTCTAACGGTTCGCCAAATGGTCACTGGCAGCTCTCAGCAGCGTCTGCGTGCGTGCCAGCGACCCAGCGCGAGTGCTGAGCTTCCCAAACACCTGGCACCTCCCGAGCACCGCCTTGCAGACTAGCGACCCTGCGTGGGGTCGCAGCGGATCCGTCAAATGGTCACTGGTACCTCCTCAAGCCCAGCTCCACGGGGCTCAGCGGCGCGGGTAACTGCTGGCAAATGGTCCCTGGCACCTCACCAGCATGCGTCCCGGGCCCCCAGCGATACAGCGTGGGGTCCCAGCGATCACCGTGGTCCCTGGTACCTTCCCGGGTGCCGCACTGGAGCCCAGCATTCTCGCACGGGGACAGTGGTTACCAAATGATCCCTTGCACCTCCCAGCTCGCGTGCGAACCACGAGCTACCCGCGCCTTGAGGTCCCAGCGCCTGCCAGCGTTACACACCTCCCAGCATGCACACGGGCCCAGCGACCCAGCGTTCGGTCTAGCGGTTCGCCAAATATTGGTCACTGCTTGGCGGCTCTCCAGCGTGCGTGCACCAGCGAACCAGCGAGGGTGCTAGCGGCTTCTCAGCGGTACCTGGCACATCCGAGCACCACCTTACGGGCCCCAGCGACCCTCTTCCGGTCGCAGCCAGAACAAATGGTCCCTGGCACCTCTAGGCCTTACGGGGCCCAATGACGCCACCTTGAGGTCCCAGCTGCTCAGCAAATGAATCCCCTGGCACCTCACCAGCATGCGCCGCAGGCGCCAGCGACCTGGAGTGCAGGGGTCCCAGCAGATCGACAATGGTCTAGCTCCTACCCTTCAGCGCGCATAGGCCCAGGAACCACGCGCGGGGTCCCAGCGGCTGTAAATAGTACCTGACACATCCCCAGGAGCACAGGGGCTCCAGCGACCGCCGCTGGGACCGGCGGCTGCAGCCAGACGGTCCCTGGCACCTCCCAAGCGCGGGGCCTGACCGTGTGGGGTTTCAGCGTCTCATAAACGGTCCCTGGCACCTCCCTGCGCGCACGGGCCCCGGAACCCAGCGCGATTGTCCGGTGGCTAGCCAGATGGTCCCTGGCACCTCCCAGAGAATGCGGTCTCCAGCGACCTCACGCGGGGTCAAAGCGGCTTCCAAATGGTCCCTAGCTCCCTCCCCAGCACCGCGCCGCAGGTCAGCGACTTCTCCACGGTGTCCCAGCGGCTTCCCGAATGGTCCCTGGCCCCTCCCATCATCGCCTTGCAGGGCCCAGCGACTTCGAGGGGTCCCCAGCTGTAATCATGCTGGCACATCTGGCCTTTATGGAGCCGCCGCTACTTCAAGCGGGTCCAGCGGCTGTAATAGTTCCTATGCATCCCAAAATACGAACTCCGGCGACGCATGTGGTCCCAAGCAACGCCAAACATCCCTGGCATCTCACAGAAACTGGCACTTGGCGTCCCAGCGCATAGCGTGGTGTCAGCTGTTTCGTAAATGATTCCTGGCACATCCCCAGAACTGCAGAACCAGCGACCGCCGCGGCAGATCCGGCTGACTCGCCAGATGGTCCCTGGCACCTCCCAGCGCGCCAGGCTAAGAGACTAGCGTGGTCCCAGGCCTCGCCAAATGCTCTGGCACATCCCCCAGCGGCATGGGCCCAGCGACTTCGGCAGCGAAACCCAGCGATGACAAATGGTCCCAGGCATCCCAGCCACGCTGCCCAAGTTGAGCGGTCCCAGAGGCTGTAAATGCTCCCCTGACACCACCCCAGCGTTTGCAAAAGGGCCCCAGAGACATCGCTGGCGTGGTCGACGCCTTACCAATCTTTCCTTAGCACCTCCCAGGCGCACACTGGACTCAGCAACCCCGCTCGGGTTCCCAGCGGCTCATAAAATGCTCCCTAGCACATCACCCCAACACGCCCGCAGGCCCCAACAATCAACGTGGGTTTAGCGGATCACCAAATGATCCCTGTTACCTCTCAAATGGTGACCAAGACCCAGACCCGTGCGGGGTCCCAGTAGCTTCGTAAGCGGTCCTGGCACCTCCCCAGCGATACCACGGTCTCCAGCGACCTCACGCATGGGGTCCAAACGCCAAATACTCCCTGGCACCTCACCCAGCGCCGCGTTACAGGCCCCAGCGACCCGGCGCAGGTTCCACCAGCGGCTTGCCAAATGATTCTAACGGCTCTCCAGCGGCGTGCATCATCGACGACCTCGTGCAGGGGTCCCAGCAGCTGCCAAATGATCCCTGGCACCTCTGCAGCAGCGCCACCAGACTCCAGCCAATCCCGCTCGGGGTCCAGTGGCTCACCAAGCGATTCTGGCACCTCCAGCCTTACGGGCCCCCAAGCGACCCTGCGTGGGGTCCCAGCGGATCGACAAATATTCCCTAACCTTTCCCAGAGCGCGCGAGAGAGCCCCAGCGACCCAGCGTGGCGTTCAGCCGGCTACATAAAAAATGTCCCTAACTGCCTCCCAGTCGCGCGAACAGAGGCCAGCGTCCCCACGCGAGGGTCCCAGCCCGGATTCGGCAAACGGTCCCTATGGCACCTCCCAACCGCGGCACTGTTGTGACCCAGTGGGTGTCGCCAAATGGTCCCTGGCACCTCACCAAGCGCGTTGACCCCAGCGACGCGGGTTCCAATGACTGTAAATGGTCCCTGGCTTTGGCTCTCCAGCAGAGCGGGCCCCAGCAAACCAGCGGGGTTGTGGCTAAGCCAAGCGGTCCTGGCACCTCCCGACAAGCGCCTGACTGGCCGACCCTGCGTGGGTCACAGCGGATGGCGAT
>CM072684.1:17667842-17683515 GCA_036884735.1 Huso huso | reverse complement strand
CCAGTGGCTCGCCAAACGATCCATTGAACCTCCCCAGCATGCACACTCGCCCCAGCGACCCCGTGCACGGTTTCCCAGCGGATCGGCAAATGGTCCCTGGCACCTCCCAGCACACGCCACGGGCACCAGCGACCAGGCACGGGGTCCCAGCTGCTCGTCAAACGGTCCCTGGCACCTCCCCAGCACGTGCACTGGGCCCAGCGACCCTGCAAGGCCGGGTCCCAGCAGCTCACCAAATGGTCCCTGGCCCCTCCCCAGCACGCTCACGGGGCCCAGCAACCCCACTCAGAGTCCCAGCTGCTCGCCAAATGGTCCCTGGCCCCTCCCCAGCGCGCACGTGGCCCAGCCACCCCGCGCGGGGTCCCAGCGGCTCACCAAATGGTCCCTGGCACCTCCCCAGCGCGTGCAGGGACCCCAGAGACCCTGCGCGGGTCCGAGCGGCTTGCCAAAGGTCCCTGGCACTTCCCAGAACAAGCTGGGGGTCCCAGCGGCTCGCAAATGGTTCCTTGCACATCCCCAGCACTTGTGGGGCCCCACCGACTTCAAGGGTCCCAGCGGCTCGCCAAATGGTCCCTGGCCCCTCACCAGCACGCGCACGGGCCCCAGCGACTTCGCACGGGGTCCCAGCGGCTCGCCAAATAGTCCCTTGCCCCTCACCAGCACGTGCACGGGCCTCAGTGAGCCCGCTCTGGGTCCCAGCGGCTCGCCAAACGGTTCCTGGCACCTCCCCAGCGCGCGCACGGAACCCAGAGACCCCGCGGGGTCCCAGCGGCTCGTCAAACGGTCCCTGGCACCTCCCCAGCACGTGCACTGGGCCCAGCGACCCCGTGCCGGGTCCCAGCGGCTCATCAAATGGTCCCTGGCCCCTTCCCAGCACGCGCACTGGGCCCAGCGACCCCGCTCGGGCTCCCAGCGGCACGTCAACCGGTCCCTGTCACCTCCTCAGCACACGCACGGGGCCCAGCGACCCCGCACGGGGTCCCAGCTGCTCGCCAAATGGTCCCTGGCCCATCCCCAGCACGCGCACAGGCCCCAGCAACCCCGCGTGGGGTCCCAGCCACTCGGCAAACGGTCCCTGGCACCTCCCCAGCACGCACATGGGCCCCAGAGACCCTGCGCGGGGTCCGAGCGGCTGGCTCAAATGGTCCCTGGCACTTCCCCAGAACAAGTGCGGGGTCCCAGCGGCTCGCAAATGGTCCCTGGCACATCCCCAGCACTTGCACGGGCCCCACCGACTTCGCGCGGGGTCCCAGTGGCTCGCCAAATGGTCCCTGGCCCCTCACCAGCATGCGCACGGGCTTCAGCGAGCCCGCGCGGGGTCCCAGCGGCTCGCCAAATGTTCCCTGGCACATCCCCAGCACGCCAGACGGACCGCAGAGACCCCGCGCGGGGTCCCGAGCGGCTTTCTAAATGGTCCCTGGCACCTCCCCAGCTCAAGCACGGGCCCCAACGACCCCGCACGGGGTCCCAGCGGCTCGCAAATGGTCCCTGGCAACTCCCCAGCACGCGCACTGGGCCCAGCGACACCCCAAAGGGTACCAGTGGCTCGCCAAACGGTCCATTGATCCTCCCCAGCATGCACACTCGCCCCAGCGACCCCGTACGGTTTCCCAGCGGATCGGCAAATGGTCCCTGGCACCTCCCCAGCACACGCACGGGCACCAGCGACCAGGCACGGGGTCCCAGCTGCTCGCCAAATGTTCCTGGCACCTCCCAGCAGACGCCAAGACGGGCCCCAGCGACCAGGCACGGGGTCCCAGCGGCTCACCAAACGGTCTCTGGCACCTCCCCACCACGCGCGCACAGGCCCCAGCAACCCGTGTGTGGTCCCAGAGCCTCGTCAAACGGTCCCTGGCACCCCCCCCCATCACGCGCAGATGGGCCCCAGCGACCCCGAGCGGGGTCTCAGCGCACGCCAAACGGTCCCTGGAACGGTCCCAGGAACCTCCCCCACCCATGTACGGGATCCCAGCGGCTCGCCAAATTTTCCCTGGCACCTCCCCAGCACGGGATCCCAGCGACCCCTCAAGACGGGTCCCGCCAAATGGTCCCTGGCACCTCCCAGCACTTGGGGCCCCGTGCGGGGTCCCCCAAATGGTCCCTGGCACATCCCCAGGCGCGGGTCCCAGCGCGGTACCAGTGGCTCGCCAAATGGTCCATTGAACCTCCCAGCATGCAACTCCCAGACCCCATGGTTTCCCCAGCGGATCGACAAATGGGGCCCAGCAGCACACGACGGGCACCAGTCCCAGTCCCAGCTGCTCGCCAAATGTTCCCTGGCACGGCCCCCCCCAGGCACGGGTCCCCTGGGCCCAACGGACTCACACCACAAAGGGTACCAGTGGCTCGCCAAACGGTCCATTGAACCTCCCAGCATGCACACAGGCCCAGCTAACCCCGCATGGGATCCCAGCGGATCGCCAAATGGTCCCTGGCACCTCCCCAGCACACGCGACTGGGTCCCAGCGACCAGTGTCGGGTCCCAGCTGCTCACCAAATGGTCCCTGGCCCTCCCAGCACCAGTTCCACGGGCCCCAGCAGACCAGGCACGGGGTCCCAGCGGCTCACCAAACGGTCCCTGGCACCTCCCCAGCACGCAGCACACGGGACGACAGGGCCCCAGGTCCCAGCGGCTCGCAAATGGTCCCAGCAGGTCCCCAACGGTCCCCAGCGAACGGGTCCCAGCGGTTCACCAATGGCTGGCCTCAGGGGCTGGCCCGTGTGGGGTACCAGCAGCTCGCAAATGGTCCCTGCACCTCCCACCACGCAAGACAGGCCCCAGCGATCCCCACGTCTGGTCCCAGCGACTCACCAAATGGTCCCTGGCCCCTCCCCAGCACGGGCACGGGGCCCAGCGACCCCGCGCGGGTTCCAAGCAAATCGCCAAACAGTCCCTGGTACCTCCCCAGCATGCGCACGGGACCGCCGAGGTCCCCCAGCGCAAATGGTCCCTGGCAGCTCCCAGCAAGACTGGGCCCAGCGACCCCCCGACGGGTCCCAGCAGCTCACAAATGGTCCCTGCACCTCCCACCAGCGACAGGCCCCAGCAACCCCGCTGGGGTCCCAGCCACTGCAAACGGTCCCTGGCACCTCCCAGCACAGCGCACTGGTCCAAGCATAATCGCCGGGTCCAGCGGCCCAAATGGTCCCTGGCCCCCCCAGCACGAGACGGGGCACAGCGACCCTCGTGGGGTGCCAATGGCTCGCCAAACGATTCCCTGTTACCTCCCCAGCACACGCACTGGGCCCAGCATCCCCGCGTGGGGTCCCAGCGGCTCGCCAAATGGTCCCTGGCCCCTCCCCAGCACGCGCACAGGCCCCAGCAACCCCGTGTGTGGTCCCAGAGCCTCGGCAAACGGTCCCTGGCACCTCCCCAGCACGCGCATGGGCCCCAGCGACCCCGAGCGGGGTCTCAGCGGCACGCCAAACGGTCCCTGGAACCTCCCCAGCATGCGCACAGGCCTCACCGACCCCGTACGGGATCCCTGCGGCTCGCCAAATGGTCCCTGGCACCTCCCCGCGCGCGCACGGGCCCCAGCGACCCCGCTCAGGTTCCAAGCTGCTCGCCAGACGGTCCCTGGCACCTCCCCAGCACGCGCACTGGGCCCAGCGACCCCGTGTCGGGTCCCAGCGACTCACCAAATGGTCCCTGGCCCCTCCCCAGCACGGGCACGGGCCCAGCGACCCCGCGCGGGTTCCAAGCAAATCGCCAAACAGTCCCTGGTACCTCCCCAGCACGCGCACCGGGACCAGCGACCGGCGCGAGGTCCCAGCGGCTCGCAAATGGTCCCTGGCAGCTCCCCAGCACGCGCACTGGGCCCAGCGACCCCGCGACGGGTCCCAGCGGTTCACCAAATGGTCCCCGGCCCCTCCCCAGCACGTGCACAGGCCCCAGCAACCCCGCCTGGGGTCCCAGCCACCGGCAAACGGTCCCTGGCACCTCCCCCACACGCCAAGACAGGGGCCCCAGCAACCCGCGTGGGGTCCCAGCCACTCGGCAAACGGTCCCTGGCACCTCCCCAGCACGCGCACTAGTCCAAGCATCCCCACGTCGGGTCCAGCGGCTCGCCAAATGGTCCCTGGCCCCTCCCCAGCACGCGCACGGGGCACAGCGACCCTGCGTGGGGTGCCAATGGCTCGCCAAACGATTCCTGTTACCTCCCCAGCACACGCACTGGGCCCAGCATCCCCGCGTGGGGTCCCAGCGGCTCGCCAAATGGTCCCTGGCCCCTCCCCAGCACGCGCACGGGGCCCAGCGACCCTGCGTGGGGTGCCAATGGCTCGCCAAACGATCCCTGGTACCTCCCCAGCACGCCCACTGGGCTCAGTGACCCCGCGCTGGGTCCCAGCGGCTCGCAAATGGTCCCTGGCATATCCCGAACGCAAGCACACGCCCCAGCGACTTCGCGCGGGGTCCCAGATGCTCGTCAAATGGTCCCCAGCCCCTCCGCAGCTCGCGCAAGGGGCCCAGTGACCCAGCGCTGGGTCCCAGCGGCTCGCCAAATGGTCCCTGGCACCTCACCAGGACACTCAAGGGGCCCCAGCGACCCCGCACGGGGTCCCAGCGGCTCGCAAATGGTCCCTGGCAACTCCCCAGCACGACTGGGCCCAGCGACACAGCGCGGGGTCCCAGCAGCTAGCAAATGGTCCCTGGCACATCCCCAGGACGCGCCCTGGGCCCAGCGACACCACAAAGGGTACCAGTGGCTCGCCAAACGGTCCATTGAACCTCCCCAGCATGCACACTCCCCCCAGCGACCCGCACGGTTTCCAGCGGATCGGGCAAATGGTCCCTGGCACCTCCCCAGCACACGCACGGGCACCAGCGACCAGGCACGGGGTCCCAGCTGCTCGCCAAATGTTCCCTGGCACCTCCCCAGCACGCGCACGGGCCCCAGCGACCAGGCACGGGGTCCCAGCGGCTCACCAAACGGTCTCTGGCACCTCCCCACCACGCGCACAAGCCCCAGCAACCCCGTGTGTGGTCCCAGAGCCTCGCCAAATGGTACCTGGCACCTCCCCAGCAAGCGCATGGGCCCCAGGGACCCCGCGCGGGGTCTCAGCTGCTCGCCAAACGGTCCCTGGCACCTCCCCAGTACGCGCACGGACCCCAGAGACCACACGCGGGGTCCCAGCAGCTCAACAAATTGTCCCTGGCACCTCCCTAGCACGCGCACGGGACACAGCGACCCCACACGGGGTCCCAGCGGCTCACCAAATGGTCCCTGCACCTCCCCAACACGCGCACGTGGCACAGTGATCCTGCGCGGGGTCCCAGCAGCTCGCCAAACAGTCCCTTGCAGCTCCCCCCCAGACGGGCCCCAGCGACCCTTCAAGACGGTGTCCCAGCGGCCTAAATAGTCCCTGGCACATCCCCAGCACGCCAAGACGGCCCCAGCGGCTCGCCAAATAGTCCCTGGCAACTCCCCAGCACGCGCACTTGGCCCAGCGACACCACAAAGGGTACCAGTGGCTCGCCAAACGGTCCATTGATCCTCCCCAGCATGCACACTCGCCCCAGCGACCCCGTACGGTTTCCCAGCGGATCGGCAAATGGTCCCTGGCACCTCCCCAGCACACGCACGGGCACCAGCGACCAGGCACGGGGTCCCAGCTGCTCGCCAAATGTTCCCTGGCACCTCCCCAGCACATGCACGGGCCCCAGCGACCAGGCACGGGGTCCCAGCGGCTCACCAAACGGTCTCTGGCACCTCCCCACCACGCGCACGGACCCCAGCAACCCCGTGTGTGGTCCCAGAGCCTCGGCAAACGGTCCATTGAACCTCCCCAGCATGCACACTCGCCCCAGCGACCCCGTACGGTTTCCCAGCGGATCGGCAAATGGTCCCTGGCACCTCCCCAGCACACGCACGGGCCCCAGCGACCAGGCACGGGGTCCCAGCGGCTCACCAAACGGTCTCTGGCACCTCCCCACCACGCGCCAAGGCCCCAGCAACCCCGTGTTTGGTCCCAGATCCTCGGCAAACGGTCCCTGGCACCTCCCCAGCACGCGCATGGGCCCCAGCGACCCCGAGCGGGGTCTCAGCGGCACGCCAAACGGTCCCTGGCACCTCCCCAGCATGCGCACAGGCCTCACCGACCCTGTGACTGGGATCCCTGCGCTCGCCAAATGGTCCCTGGCACCTCCCACAAGACGGGGCCCCAGCGACCCGCCGGGTTCAAGCTGCTCGCCAGACGGTCCCTGGCACCTCCCCTAGCACGCAAGACTGGGCCCAGCGACCCGGTGTCGGGTCCCAGCGACTCACCAAATGGTCCCTGGCCCCTCCCCAGCACGGGCACGGGGCCCAGCGACCCCGCGCGGGTTCCAAGCAAATCGCCAAACAGTCCCTGGTACCTCCCCAGCACGCGCACCGGGACCAGAGAACAGCGCGAGGTCCCAGCGGCTCGCAAATGGTCCCTGGCAGCTCCCCAGCACGCGCACTGGGCCCAGCGACCCCGCGACGGGTCCCAGCGGTTCACCAAATGGTCCCCGGCCCCTCCCCAGCACGTGCGCGGGCCCAGCAACCTCGCGCGGGGTTCCAGCAGCTCACAAAATGGTCCCTGCACCTCCCCACCACGCGCACAGGCCCCAGCAACCCCGCGTGGGGTCCCAGCCACTCGGCAAACGGTCCCTGGCACCTCCCCAGCACGCGCACTGGTCCAAGCATCCCCACGCCGGGTCCAGCGGCCGCCAAATGGTCCCTGGCCCTCCCCAGCACGCCAAGACGGGGCACAGCGACCCCCGTGGGGTGCCAATGGCTCGCCAAACGATTCCTGTTACCTCCCAGCACACGCACTGGGCCCAGCATCCCCTGCAGTGGGGGTCCCAGCGGCTCGCCAAATGGTCCCTGGCCTCCCAGCACACGCACGGGCCCAGCGACCCTGCGTGGGGGTGCCAATGGCTCGCCAAACCATCCTGGTACCTCCCCAGCACGCCCACTGGGCTCAGTGACCCCGCTGGGTCCCAGCGGCTGCCAGAAATGGTCCCTGGCATATCCCAACGCAGCACACGCCCCAGCGACTTCGCTGGGTCCCCTTCTTTTCAAATGGTCCCCTGCCCCTCCGCAGCTCGCGCAAGGGGCCCAGTGACCCAGCGCTGGGTCCCAGCGGCTCGCCAAATGGTCCATGGCACCTCACCAGGACACTCAAGGGGCCCCAGTGATCCCGCGCGGGGTCCCAGCGGCTCGCTAAAATGGTCCCTGGCAACTCCCCAGCACGCGCACTGGGCCCAGTGACACAGCGCGGGGTCCCAGCAGCTAGCAAATGGTCCCTGGCACATCCCCAGCACGCGCCCTGGTCCCAGCGACACCACAAAGGGTACCAGTGACTCGCCAAACGGTCCATTGAACCTCCCCAGCATGCACACTCGCCCCAGCGACCCCGCATTTGCTTTCCCAGCGGATCGGCAAATGGTCCCTGGCACCTCCCAGCACACGACGGGCACCAGCGACCAGGCACGGGTCCCAGCTGCTCGCCAAATGTTCCCTGGCACCTCCCCAGCACACGCACGGGCACCAGCGACCAGGCACGGGGTCCCAGCCACTCGGCAAACGGTCCCTGGCACCTCCCCAGCACGCCGCGACTGGTCCAAGCATCCCCACGTCGGGTCCAGCGGCTCGCCAACTGGTCCCTGGCCCCTCCCCAGCACGCCAAGACGGGCACAGCGACCCTGCGTGTTGGGGTGCCAATGGCTCGCCAAACGATTCCTGTTACCTCCCAGCACACGCACTGGGCCCAGCATCCTCGCGTGGGGTCCCAGCGGCTTCGCCAGATGGTCCCTGGCCCTCCCCAGCACGCGACGGGCCCAGCGACCCTGCGTGGGGTGCCAATGGCTCGCCAAAGCGATCCCCTGGTACCTCCCAGCACGCCCACTGGGCTCAGTGACCCTGCGCTGGGTCCCAGCGGTTTCGCAAATGGTCCCTGGCATATCCCCGCAACGCAAGCACGCCCCAGCGACCGTAGCGGGGTCCCAGATGCTTCGTCAAATGGTCCCCAGCCCCTCCGCAGCCTCGCACAAAGGGGCCCAGTGACCCTTCTGGGTCCCAGCTGCTCGCCAAATGGTCCCTGGCACCTCACCAGGACGCCACGGGGCCCAGCGACCCTGCATGGGGTGCCAATGGCTCATAAAGCGATCCCTGGTACCTCCCAGCACGCCCACTGGGCTCAGTGACCCGCGCTGGGTCCCAGCGGCCCGCAAATGGTCCTGGCATATCCCAAACATAAGCCCCAGCTGCCACTTCGGCGGGGTCCCAGCTGTGAAACAAATGGTCCCCAGCCCCCCTCCGAGTTTCGCGCAGGCCCAGTGAGGACCCAGCTGGGTCCCAGCGGCTCATAAATGGTCCATGGCACCTCACCAGGACACTCAAGGGGCCCCAGTGATCCAGCGAGAGGTCCCAGCTGCTCACCAAACGGTTCCTTGCACCTCCCCAGCACGCCAAGACGGGCCCAGCGACCCTGTGGGGTGCCAATGGCTCTCCAAACCATCCCTGGTACCTCCCCAGCACGCCCACTGGGCTCAGTGACCCCGCTGGGTCCCAGCGGCTCGCAAATGGTCCCTCATATATCCCCAAACGCTAGCACACGCCCAGCGACTTCGCCGGGGTCCCAGATGCTCGCCAAATGGTCCCCAGTTCCCTCCGCTCAGTTCGGGCCCAGGGTGACCCAGCGCTGGGTCCCAGCGGCTCGCCAAATGGTCCATGGCACCTCACCAGGACACTAAGGGGCCCCATGACCCCAAGACGGGATCCCATGGCTCGCAATGGTCCCTGGTATAACTTCCCCAGCACGCTCACTGGGCCCAGCGACACAGCCGGGGTCCCAGCAGCTAGCAAAATGGTCCCTGGCACATCCCCAGACGACGCCCTGGTCCCAGCGACACCACAAAGGGTACCAGTGGCTCACCAAACGGTCCATTGAACTCCCCAGCATGCACACTCGCCCCAGCCGACCCTGCACGTTTCCCCAGCGGATCGGCAAATGGTCCCTGGCACCTCCCAGCACACGCACGGGCACCAGCGACCAGGCACGGGGTCCCAGTGGCTCACCAAAACGGTCTCTCTGGCACCTCCCCACCACGCCGCACAGGCCCCAACAACCCGTGTGTGGTCCCAGAGCCTCGCAACGGTCCTGGCACCTCCCCAGCACGCATGGGCCCCAGCGACCCCGAGGGGTCTCAGCGCACGCCAAACGGTCCCTGGAACCTCCTAGCATGCGACAGGCCCTCACCGACCCCCAGACGGGATCCCTGCGCTCGCCAAATGGTCCTTGGCACCTCCCAGCACAGCGCGTGGGGCCCCAGCGACCCGCTCAGGTTCCAGTTGCTCGCCAGGCGGTCCCTGGCACCTCCCAGCACGCTGCACTGGGCCCATGACCCGGTCGGGTCCCAGCGACTCACCAAATGGTCCCTGGCCCCTCCCAGCATCGGCATCGGGCCCAGCGACCCCGCGCTGGGTTCCAAGCAAATCGCCAAACAGTCCCTGGTACCTCCCAGCACGCCGCACGGGACCAGAGACGGGCGCGAGGTCCCAGCGGCTCGCAAATGGTGACTGGCAGCTGCCCAGCACGCCAAGACTGGGCCCAGCGACCCCGCTGACGGGTCCCAGCGGTTCACCAAATGGTCCCCGCCCCTCCCAGCACGTCTTGGCCCAGCAACCCTCGCTGGGTTCCAGCAGCTCACAAATGGTCCCTGCACCTCCCCACCACGCCGCAGACAGGCCCCAGCAACCCGCGTGGGGTCCCAGCCACTGGCAAACGGTCCTGGCACCTCCCAGCACGCACTGGTCCAAGCATCCCCACGTCGGGTCCAGCGGCTGGCCAAATGGTCCCTGGCCCTCCCCAGCACGCCAAGGGGCACGACCCTGCGTGGGGTTCCAATGGCTCGCCAAACGATTCCTGTTACCTCCCAGCACACGACTGGGCCCAGCATCCCCAGCGTGGGGTCCCAGCGGCTTCGCCAAATGGTCCCTGGCCCTCCCAGCACGCAGACGGGCCCAGCGACCCTGCGTGGGGTGCCAATGGCTCGCCAAGCGATCCCTGGTACCTCCCAGCACGCCCACTGGGCTCAGTGACCCCTGCTGGGTCCCAGCGGCTCGCAAATGGTCCCTGGCATATCCAACGCTAGCACACGCCCAGCGACTTCGCGGGGTCCCAGATGCCTCGTCTAATGGTCCCCAGCCCCTCCAGCTCGGCGCAAGGGGGCCTAGTGACCAGCGCTGGGTCCCAGCGGCTCTGTAAATGGTCCCCTGGCACCTCACCAGGACACTCATGGGGCCCCAGCGACCCAAGCGGGGTCCCAGCGGGCTCATAAATGGTCCCTGGCAAGTCCTCAGCGGCGCACTGGGCCCAGCGACACAGCGCTGGGGTCCCAGCAGCTAGCAAATGGTCCCTGGCACATCCCCAGGACGCGCCCTGGGCCCAGCGACACCACAAAGGGTACCAGTGGTCGCCAAATTGTCAGTTAACCTCCCCAGCATGCACACTGCCCCAGCGACCCGCAGACGGTTCCCCAGCAGATCGGCAAATGGTCCCTGGCACCTCCCCAGCACACGATCACGGGCACCAGCGACCAGGCACGGGGTCCCAGCTGCTCGCCAAATGTTCCCGGCACCTCCCCACGCGCGACGGGCCCCAGCGACCAGGCACGGGGTCCCAGCAGCTCAACAAATTGTCCCTGGCACCTCCCCAGCACGCAGCAAGACGGACACAGCGACCCCACACGGGGTCCCAGCGGCTCACCAAATGGTCCCTGCACCTCCTTTCAGCCAAGACGTGGCACAGTGATCCCTGCGCGGGGTCCCAGCAGCTCGCCAAACAGTCCCCTGTAGCTCCCCAGCACAAGACGGGCCCCAGCGACCCCTGACGGTGTCCCAGCGGCTCGCAACAGTCCCTGGCACATCCCCAGCACGCACGGGGCCCCAGCGGCTCTAAAATAGTCCTTGCCCTCACCAGCAGCGCGTGCAGACTGGGCTCAGCGAGCCCGCTCTGGGTCCCAGCGCTCGCCAAACGGTCCCTGGCACCTCTGGGCGCCACGGGGCCCAGCGACACCGCTGCTGGGTCGCAGCGGCTCGCCAAATTTTCCCTGGCACCTCCCCAGCACGGGCACGGGGCCCAGCGACCCAGCAGCGGGTTCCGGGCAATCGCCAAACAGTCCCTGGTACCTCCCCAGCACAAGCACGGGCCCCAGCGACCCTTGCACGGGGTCCCAGCGGCTAGCAAATGGTCCCCGGCAACTCCCAGCAGCACGCCGCACTGGGGCCCAGCGACACCACAAAGGGTACCAGTGGCTCGCCAAACGGTCCATTGAACCTCCCAGCATGCACACTCAGCCCCAGCATGACCCCTGCACGTTTCCCAGCGGATCGGGGTAAATGGTCCCTGGCACCTCCCAGCACACGCATGGGCACCAGCGACCAGGCACGGGGTCCCAGCTGCTCGCCAAATCTTCCCTGGCACCTCCCCAGCACACGCACGGGCCCCAGCGACCAGGCACGGGTCCCACGGGCTCACCAAACGGTCTCTGGCACCTCCCACCACGCCAAGACGGGCCCCAGCAACCCCGTGTGTGGTCCCAGGCTCTCGCAAACGTCCATTGAACCTCCCAGCATGCACACTCGCCCCAGCGACCCCGCACGTTTCCCAGCCGGATCGGCAAACGGTCTCTGGCACCTCCCACCACGCCCAGGCCCCAGCAACCCGTGTGTGGTCCCAGAGCCTCGGCAACGGTCCTGGCACCTCCCCCAGCACGCCAAGATGGGGCCCCAGCGACCCCGCGGGGTCTCATGGCACGCCAAACGGTCCCTGGAACCTCCCCATGCGCACAGGCCCCACCGACCCCGCGACGGGATCCCTGCGGCTCGCCAAATGGTCCCTGGCACTCCTCCCAAGACGGGCCCCTAGCTACCCCCGCTCGGGTTCCAAGTTGCTCGCCAGGCGGTCCCTGGCACCTCCCCAGCACGCAGACTGGGCCCAGCGACCCCGTGTCGGGTCCCAGCGACTCACCAAATGGTCCCTGGCCCCTCCCCAGCACGGGCATCGGGGCCCAGCGACCAAGGGTTCCAAACAAATCGCCAAACAGTCCCTGGTACCTCCCAGCACGTGCACGGGACCAGAGACGGCGCGAGGTCCCAGCGTCGCAGAATGGTCCTGGCAGCTCCCAGCACGCGCACTGGGCCCAGCGACCCGCCGCCGGGTCCCAGCGGTTCACCAAATGGTCCCCGGCCCTCCCAGCACGTGCAGGCCCAGCAACCTCTGGGGTTCCAGCAGCTCACAAAATGGTCCCTGCACCTCCCCACGCCGCGACAGGCCCCAGCAAAGCGTGGGGTCCCAGCCACTCGGCAAACGGTCCCTGGCACCTCCCCAGCACGCGCACTGGTCCAAGCATCCCCACGTCGGGTCCAGCGGCCGCCAAATGGTCCCTGGCCCCAGCAACGGGCACAGCGACCCTGCGTGGGGTGCCAATGGCTCGCCAAACGATTCCTGTTACCTCCCCAGCACTCACTGGGCCCAGCATCCCGCGCTGGGTCCCAGCGCCAAATGGTCCCTGGCATATCCCCAGCTTCTGCCCAGCGACTGCGTGCGGGGTCCCAGCTGCTCACCAAACGGTTCCTGGCACCTCCCCAGCACGCGCACTGGGCCAAGCATCCCCACGTCGGGTCCAGCGGCTCGCCAAATGGTCCCTGGCCCTCCCAGCACACGACGGGCCCAGCGACCCAAGCGTGGGGTGCCAATAATCACAAAATGGTCCTGCACCTCCCCAGCATGCGCACGTGGCACAGTGATCCCTTGCGGGGTCCCAGCAGCTCGCCAAACACCCTTGCAGCTCCTCAAGCGCGCACGGGCCCCAGCGACCCCGCGCGGTGTCAGAGCTGCTCGCAAATAAGTGCCTGGCACATCCCCAGCACACGCGAGGGCCCAGCGACCCGGCATGGGGTCCCAGCTGCTCGCCAAATGTTCCCTGGCACCTCACCAGCATGCGCACGGCGCGTAGCCCGAACCTCCAGGGGTCCCAGCGGCTCACCAAACGGTCCCTGGCACCTCCCCAGCAAGCGATGGCCCCAGGGACCCAGCGCGGTCTCAGCGGCACGCCAAACGGTCACTGGTACCTCCCAGCATGCGCACGGGCCCTGGCGACCCGCTTGGGGTCCCAGCTGCTCGCCAAACGGTCCCTGGCACCTCCCCAGCAGCGCATGGGCCCCAGGGACCCCCATGGGTCTCAGGCTGCTCGCCAACGGGTCCCTGGCACCTCCCCAGCACGCCCGACGGACCCCAGAGACCACAGCGGTGTCCCAGCAGCTCAACAAATTGTCCCTGGCACCTCCCTAGCACGCAAGAGACGGGACACAGCGACCCCACGGGGTCCCAGCGGACTCACCAAATGGTCCCTGCACCTCCCCAGCACGCGACGCGTGGCACAGTGATCCCAAGCGGCTGGGTCCCAGCAGCTAAGCCAACAGTCCCTGGCACATCCCCAGCACACGCACAGGCACCAGCGACTTCGCGTGGGGTCCCAGCGGCTCAGCAAATGGTCCATGGCACCTCCCCAGCGAGCGCACATGCCCCAGCGACCCTTCGTGGGGTCCCAGCGGCTCGCCAAAAATGTCCCTGGCACCTCCCAGCAGCACTGAACTGCTGACCCCGACCGCGGGTTCGCAGCTGCCGCCAAATAGTCCCTGGCACATCCCCAGCACACGACAGGCACCAGCGACGGCGTGGGGTCCCAGCGGCTCAGCTAAAGGTCCATGGCACCTCCCAGCCGCCAAGACATGCCCCAGCGACCCTGCGTGGGGTCCCAGCGGCTCGCCAAAATGTCCCTGGCACCTCCCCAGCATGCGCACTGGGCCCAGCGACCCTGCGCGGGGTCCCAGAGGCACGCTAAATGGTCCCTTGCACCTCCCCAGCACATGCACGGGCCCCAGCGGCGTGCAGGGTCCCCTGCTCGTCAAATGGTCCCTGGTCCCTCCCCCAACGACGCGCACTGGGCCCAGCGACCCCATCGAGGGGTCCCAACGGCGCTCGCCAAACGGTCCCTGGTACCTCCCAGCACACACACCGGGACCAGCGACCCGCACGGGTCCCAGCGGCTCATAAATGGTCCTGGCACCTCCCACGTGCGCCGGGCTGACCTGGCCCTACCGGGGTCCCAGCAGCTCGCTAAATCGTCCCTGGCACCTACCCACAACAGCGGCGGGCCCTAGTGACCCCGCGGGTCTCAGCGGCTCGCAAATGGTCCATGGCGCCTCCCAGCGCGCCACGGGCCCAGCGACCACACACAGGGTCACAGCTGCTCGCCAAATGGTCCCTGGCACCTCCCAAGCACAAGCACGGGGCCCAGCGACCCCGTGCAGGGTCCCAGCGGCTCGTAAATACTCCTGGCACCTCCCAGCATGCGCACTGGGCCCAGCGACCTTCGGGTTACCAGCTGCACGCCAAACAGTCCCTGGCACCTCCCCTGCATGAGCACGGAGCCCAGCAATCCCGGCGGGATCCCAGTACCGCTTTCAAACGGTTTCGCACCTTCCGTTCAGAAATGCCAAGACTGGGACCATGACGCCATCGGGTCCCCAGTGCTCGCAAATGGTCCCTGGCGGCTCCCAGGACGCCGCACTGGCCCAGCGACTGCCAAGTGGGGTTCCAGCGGCTGGCCAAAATAGTCCCCTGCACCTCCCCAGCACGCAGAGCATGCCACAGCAACCCCTTCCCGGAGGTCCCAGCTGCTCGCCAAATGGTTCCTGGCACCTCCCCAGCTGGCGCGATCGCAGCGACCCCGCTACGAGGTCCCAGCAGCTTGTCGAATCACCCTGGCGCCCCAGGCGTGCACAGTTCAGCCTCCCCGTGACGGGGTCCCACCTGCTCGCCGTGTTGCTGGGCGCCTCCTCAGCGTGCACGGCCCCAGCGACTCCGTGACAGGGTCCCAGCTGCTCAGCCAAATGCCCCTGGCACCTCACCAGCATAACAAGACGGGCGCTAGCTGACCACATGCGGGTTCCCAGCGGCTCGCAACAGTCCCTGGCATATCCCCAGCGAGCACCGCCCAGCGACTTCCTGCGGGGTCCCAGCAGCTGCCAAATGGTCCCTGGCACCTCCCCTGCACGCGCACTGGGCCAAGCATCCCCACGTCGGGTCCAGCGGCTCGCCAAATGGTCCCTGGCCCCTCCCCAGCACACGCACGGGGCCCAGCGACCCTGCGTGGGGTGCCAATGGCTCGCCAAATGGTCCCTGCACCTCCCCAGCATGCGCACGTGGCACAGTGATCCCGCGCGGGGTCCCAGCAGCTCGCCAAACAGTCCCTTGCAGCTCCCCAGCGTGCGCACGGGCCCCATCGACCCCGCGCGGTGTCAGAGCGGCTCACAAATAGTCCCTGGCACATCCCCAGCACATGCACGGGCACCAGCGACTTCGCGTGTGGGCCCAGCGGCTCGGCAAATGGTCCATGGCACCTCCCCAGTGCGTGCACATGCCCCAGCGACCCTGCGTGGGGTCCCAGCGGCTCGCCAAAATGTCCCTGGCACCTCCCCAGCATGCACACTGGGCCCAGCGACCCTGCGCGGGGACCCAGAGGCACGCCAAATGGTCCTTGGCACCTACCCAGCACATGCACGGGCCCCAGCGACGCGTGCAGGGTCCCTGCTGCTCGCCAAATGGTCCCTGGTCCCTCCCTAACGCACGCACTGGGCCC